>CAUHTR010001199.1:0-85621 GCA_959609185.1 Schmidtea polychroa
CTGATTTGGCATACTTTATCCACAATGGGCCTTCACTCTAACTCCATAAAATCAATCAATAACATGTACGATGGTGTTAACACCATTTTTGATTGTAAAGGAGAAAGATCGTCGTCTGTTCTTATCTTGAGGGGAGTAAAGCAGGACTGTCCCCTATCCATGACTCTTTCTGCCTCTCGATTGATTTCATTCTTAAAAACATTTTAATAATCATCCCTTTTTTTAATAATATAAATACGTGGGTGTCCTGGCATACGCAGACGACATTATGCTGGTATCCGACTCTTACTTCTCTATTAACTCTGCTCTTCTTGAAACTATACGTCTCGCCTCGCTCACAAATTTTAGATTTAAACCCTCGAAATCTGGTTACTATCACATCAACCATAAACTAAATTATTCATCAATAAAACTATATAACGAATTTATTTCAGAGATTGACGACTCCAACCTTTATAGATACCTTGGAGTTGATTTTTCCCATAAAAAAGGCACAATATAGACGAAAAACTCTACTGTGCTATTAAAGATACTCAAAAAATATTAGAATCTCATCTTCATCCATCCCAAAAAATAAACGCTTTTTAAAGTTTTATACATTCACGCCTCATCTTTCCTTTCCGAAACTGCGAAATACTCCATAACGTCCTTGACTCCCATAAAGATGATATTATTTAATTCAGAGTCCCACAAGAAGGATTTGATAAAAAAAATTAGAAAATTGATCTAAACATCACTAGGAGATAGACTACTCCAAATTAATAATCAATTTTTATACACATCTGTAAAAATGGGTGGAGTGGGACTTACAGCATCCATCGATGAATACCTTATCCAAAGTATCGTACATCTCTCTCGCGCTCTAAACTCGTCAGATGTTAGCCTCCGCAACATTGTTCTCACAGAACTTACTATAGCTAGAGGTCAAGATAATCTTGAAGCTGCACTACTGTGGCTCAATGGTATGACTTCTAAACAATTTCCAACTAAGTCTTTCTTCTCAAAATTCAGAAAATCTGTGAATCTCCTTCGTCGTATATATGGGATTTATGTCAAAATTCTCTTCCTTGATGAGACCTACCAATTAGAAATAAAATATAAAGATCGTATAAATTATTTTTTTGCTTCCAACCTCAATAATACATCTCCGAGCTTCACTCCATAATAGGCCTTATACATGCTGAGAAATGAACAGCATTGACCTCCCAAGGCCATATTGCTAAATCTATCTGTAATAGTAGTACGGCCGACTTTCTTGTTAAAACAGACATTCTTACTGACGCTCAATACTTCTTCTTACTACGATCACGAAATAACCTTCTTAAATTAAACTTCACTCCACATAGACTTAAAATGAAAAAAAATATCCTATGTAGGCAATGTCACTCCCATCCGGAAATGCAGGCACATATTTTTAACCATTGTCCTGCAAAAATAAATAAAACATACCCGTGTATTAGAGGCTGTGTGCCAATCACTTATTAATCTAAACTTTAAAATCGATATTGAACCGACAACACAAGGAATCAACACAACCCTTAAACCAGACTTGCTTATTAGATCATCTAGGAACAAACTGATCCACATTTTAGACATCAAAGTGCCCTATGAGAAAAAGGAAAATTTTAAAAAAGCAGAGGATGAAAACTACTGGAAATATGCCCATATGGCAATCGAAATAGAAAAAGCACATAAAATTAAGACAACTTTATCAATGCTAATAATAGGTACACTTGGATCATGGTACAATAAAAATGATCAAGTCCTTAGTAAAATTGGTTTGTCAAAACCTGAAATAAAAGGTCTGGCAAGAAATGCCTGCACTGCTGTAGTGGTTAGCAGTTATCACATCTTTAGAGAACATACTCTCAAAGATTAACTATAATAATATATTCATATATATAAGTAGTCAAAGCATATTTGTATAACTATGGTGTATTATAAAGTGCCAAACTTCTATTACTCCATCTAATATTTTATCATGAAATCGCCTCCTTGGAAAGTTGAAATTTGCTAAATTATCACATTAAATCACATTAAATTATTATTAACTAGAACCTAAGAATTATTTACTTAAAAAAAACTACATATACTTCATTTTAGTCTTCTTTGTAACTAAAATTACCTAATACAATATTATTGTTTTTACTATTATCAATATGTAAATGTAGGAATCCCTTGTAGGGATTCCGCCTATTCTGATAATACTTTTTAGTTGTTCGTATTATTACTATAACACTATATTAATCCTGAAATAACCCGTCTAATTGCATACTATAATAAGTATTAATGTATAATCGCTATAAATTTCACAAATAGAGTCTTCCTACTCCAACCCACTTAACACCTTTCTATAAAATCAAAATCATCAATAAACTGATATACCGATAGTATATATAATACCGATAATACCGATAATACCGATAATACCGATAATACCGATAATACCGATAATACCGATAATACCGATAATACCGATAATACCGATAATACCGATAATACCGATAATACCGATAATACCGATAATACCGATAATACCGATTGCACCGATTGTACCGATTGTACCGATAGTGCCGATAGTACCGATAATATCCAGGAAAACAACGTTTAATGCGGTAGTTTATACTCTAGCATTCGCAGATTGAAAGAATAAAAAATACAGATTACATAAAGGCGAGAATTGATCTCCCCTTTGGCTATATGGCCAGTACGAATTGAATAAAATAAGCTTTGATTTTTTTTCATTATTTCTAGTATGATTACACCAATGCAAACTTTTAACATGGATATAAGGACAACAGATGTTCTTATAAAGAATTGTACTGAATTTCTAAAAGAAATACTAAGATTCAGGTTACAAACAAGTTTTTAAATCGGGAAAAGACAAAATAATTCTAATGACTGACATCATTGTTGCTATAGAAAATACCATATGTCATTCAACCAAAATTTCATGTTCAAAATGACTGAATAAAATTCAACTAATTGAAAAAAGCAGTGATCAGGAGTGAAATAGAAAATACTGAGACCATTTTAGCCTGAAAATTTCTCTGAATCGGATGGCCACTAGCCATCTACTAAAACCTGTCTAAACCTGTTATATTGAGAAACCTAAAGTTTTTTTTAAAAATTAAGGTTCCGAGAGTAATTTCTTAGGTTTAAAGAGTTCTATTGGCCTGAAAAGGTTGAGCACTTGTAACTTAAATAATATATTTTTGGATTTCAAATTATCAAATTACGAATTATTGCATACAGTATCTTATCCCGTATAGAAAATAATGTAAATATGTCATGTGTGATGTGTCTCTTGTACAGTTTAATATATTGTTAGAGTTTGAAAATTTTTTGTGACATTTTCTTATTTTTGGAAGGGTGTGGTTAAAGATCAATCCGTCACGGGTCCAAAATGCATTGGGTCGGACCTAACTTCATTTCACTTTCAATTGATTTTCCTTTACTTTTATAAAACATAAATAATGGCGCAATCAAAATAGCAAATAATCCAGTTTTACACCGAAATGCTCTTTGAAGGTAATAAAAATTCCATATTACGATCTCTAAGTCTTGATTTAGTTTTTGATGACTTGATCCTTTCGAATTGCATAATTATTTTCAATCAAATAAACTTTTACAAAATAAAAGATTAATAATTTTTTTAAGATAGAATTAACTTACATTTTAGTTGTCTTTATAATCGAGTCCATAGTCGCTTTGTCAACGTCTTTCAAGTGCGTTTCTGGATGGTACTTCATATTCATATTGATAGTTCCTGGAGCCTGAAATATTTAGGTTTTATGAACTTTTAGATTTAAGTTTATTCACTCTAATTTTCAAATAGAAATTAAAAAAGGTAATCTTGTAGAGATCTTTGATTCCTGATATATAAATATCATGATCACATTATTGTCAAACCAATTAAGAATTTAAATATGTTGATCCTTAAACTTAGAACAAAGGAAAACAGATGATATCATTAATTGAAAACATTGATCTATAGCCACAAACTAAATGAAGATAAATTAAATTGTAAATGAAAAACGATAAATTGCTAAGAAATAGATGAGCAAGTAAGGTAGTTGGTGAAGTCACATGTGTTAGGTTTTGGAATTAATTCGTTTATCTCAGTATTAGAGCATTGAAATCCGAATAATCGAGTATTCGAATATCATATTAATTTGGGTATACATCAATCTCTCGTAGAACGCACTCTCATAGAACACGATCTCGCTAATACGCGGTTCGTAAAAAAATAATTACAGTAACTAAAAAATAAAAAAAATATTTATACGCGAATATATTTTTTTATCTTCCAAAATATAATGGTTCTCATCCCTTCATTCCTTTTCCGAACTTCGAAACTTCGAACTTTCAATATTTCATTCAGCCCTACAATTTGACTTCCAATTTTGACTGTGACTGTATTTTATTTGTATTTGACAGCTCATCGCATGAACTGTTGTTGTTTGATTTCATAAATGGATAATAAATGTAAAAATAGAATTTCTTCACGAAAATTAAAAATAATATTAATATTATTATTGATTTTTAAAAAATGTTTATTTTTATTGATTTGAAAGTGCAAATTTTTAAAAGAAATTCAAGTATTGATTTTATTGTGCAATTATTGATTAAAAAGTGCAAATATTGATATTAAAGTCAAATTTTACTTTTTTGTTTTATCTCGGGGTTTTGGGATTTTCAAAATTTTTTTGGCGAAAAATTTTAACTTTTTAAAGAGAAAAACTTGACTTAGAAAAAGAATCCTTGAGATTTTTGGAAATTTTATTTTTTTAAAATATGGGGTTACAAACCCTACAACATTACTGTTCAACATTTTATTGAAAGATGGTCAAAAATATTAAAAAAAAAACAAAGTCTCTAAATTTTCCTTTCTAAAATATTAGAGCTTTGCGAGAAGTACGTTTTTGTTGAAAGAAATGTTTTCGTAACTTTGGAAAAGGCGGTTTAAATCACGTTTGAAACTCAGTCTAATTTACGTTTTTTAAATATAACTGTACGAACTTATGATAACAGCAAAAATTACATGAGAATTTTGTGTTAGGTTTAGTCGAAATTAAAGAAAAAGCGGATGAAAAAAACCACCGAAATGCACGTCAAACATAATGTCTTATAATTTAACATCAATATGTAATCATATATTGTGACAATGACTTATGATCGCGTGGCTGTCAGAGTTAGGTACGGTAATAATATAAGTGCAATTTTGCAATTGTTCCATAATCATGCACTGTACCTAGCAGTAATGGATTCTTTATATAGCAAGAAAATATATGATAATACTTTTGTTGAACAATATCTGAAATCTGATGACATTTCAATTAGCGAATCGAAATATATTGAAATCGAAGATTATTTCCCTAACGTCGATGATACTACCTTGATACGATCTTTCCATTCGAGAATGGTAATGATAATTTTCTTTGGTCTACGAAAGAATCCTGTCTACTGGAGATCAATGTTGATATTTCTTCTTTTATAAATAAGGTACGGAAAATAGTAAAGATTTTTCAAAAGTCTCCAGCCAAAAATACAAAATTTCAAGCTGGAAAATAAAAAACTTCGCCTTCTTATCGACGTAAAACAAGATGGAATTTGATGGCTATGATGGTGCGAAGATTTTTATGCCTTAAAAATTGCGTTAATCACGCTGTTATGAAACTGTGACTGAAAAGGAAAAAAAAGTGCTTGACGTATTGACTCCGGTTGAAACTTCAGTCAATGAACTTAGCAAAGAAAATTCAACACTTGTGACAGCCGAGAGCGGAAGATCTCGCTGAAAGGCTTCTCATCCCCTCAACCATAAAATATGTAACAAATCCTAGGGATGAAAATAGTGATAACGAGTTGCAGGTTACTTGTGATTTAAATGACTCACTTGAAGTAAACAATCAAGGTAACTACCGAAAAATATATTGCAATATATTTTTCGGTAGTTACCTTGATTGTTTACTTCAAGTGAGTCATTTAAATCACAAGTAACCTGCAACTCGTTACCACTATTTTCATCCCTAGGATTTGTTACATATTTTATGGTTGAGGGGATGAGAAGCCTTGCATTTAGCGATTAGCTCATTAACCGATTCCACGCCACAAAATACAGTAACAGTAAATTATGGATTCGAATAGAGAATATAAATTAAGAAAAGCTAGAAAACCAATAACTAAAGAAATCCTGGATTTTATCAAGAATTTGCACGATGGTGGTGATCCTCCTAAAAAAAAGTTTAAACTTATCAAAACCTGTAGCGTATAAATGGTTTAGAATACTTGAAGATTTTGAAAATGGAAAAATTAACTTGTAACATTTTTTTTAAAGTCCTAACCCAAACTCAAAGGTATAACTGAAAAGGTTTTGAAAGTAGGATAATGTTTTCAGAATGATACAACTTATACTCAAATTGGGCTGTCAAGGCATTAAGAAATGAAAACATATCAATTTTTCAGGCATCTGTTAGCAATTATGCAAAAAAAGTTGGATTTGACAAGAAAAAGATTGACAATTGAAAGTTAAAAGGTGATATATCTAGAAATTGGTAACTTTTTTGAAACACGAGGAGATATTTAGATCTTACATTTAATGGAAATAGACTCAATGATATTTAAATAAAATACATTTTCTAATTTGATAATTATGTAGAAAATAAATTCACGTATAATTATTTAAATTATTTATTTATAATACGTAATATTTTTTTTATAATACGTAATAAGTCTGTATTACTGATTATTCATAGTTCTTAGTACTTCTTTTACTATTCGAATGTTAACCGAATATTCGGATATCTAAAAAAAGTAGTTCGATGTATGGATAACTCGAAATGTGGAATAAATGAATACTCTAATCACTATCAAAAAAGATGTATGATTATTATATATTATATTTATTATCATCAAGCAATTTCTATAGAAGTGAATTTTCTCCAAGATGCTCAAAAATATTATTATATATTATATAATAATTGATTTAACAATTACATAAAGAAATATGTGATAATGAAATAATTATGATGTAATTTTGGCACTGAATATAGAGAAACGGTGTTATAACTTTTATTATTATTATTATTATTATTATTATTATTATTATTATTATTATTATTATTATTATTATTATTATTAATATTATTATTTCATATTTTATATTTACTTATGAAAATTATTTGACACGAATGGTATATATGATATAAGTGTTTATGAAGTTTGTTTATTTCATATGATTAACAATAAACATTTATTATGTGCCTATTGAATACACTTTATATGTATGCAAAACAGTAATTATTTTGATTCAAGCGTCATTGTCAATATTTCTGATTTTTATGTTTCAAAAGTATTCATACATTATTTAACTATAAACTTAAGTCTTTTATGGTTGCCGTAAATGCTAATAAAGCATATTAATTTAATATTTTTGTTTTAATGGAAATGTTGATAATACCACTAATTTGATACTTTAGTAATTTCTGAATGTTTACAGATAACCATTTACACATGACTTAAATAAATGCATTCCCATTTAGATTTGTTTGGATTTATTAGTCATTTCATATATTATATATATTTATTTCAAATATTAATATATATAGTAATCAATCATATTTATTAAATTAATTAACTCGCTACAATGACTGTAAATACTGATTGTATTTTTACAAGTCACAAGGCATTCTATGTGCAAAAGTTCCAATTAGAAAGGAATTATTTAATCGACAGATATCTTGAATTATCAAAGAAATAGAGACATTTGAATAAATATTTATATCTTGATTATATATTGATTAATAATTATCTTGATTATATATTGATTAATAATTATATTGGTTATATATTGATTATTGTTTATAATGATTATCATTATATTTATTAAAAATTGACTATGAATCAGTAAAGATATTGATGTTTTTTTAATAATCACAAATTTTCGGCACAGCCTTTTTCAAGTGATTTGATTATTATAATGATTATAAAGATAATGATCAAAATCACTTGGAAAAGGTAGTGCGGAAAATTCGTGAATATTAAAAAAACATGGATATCTTTACTGATTCATAGTCAAGCTTTGTAATAAATAAAATGTCTATTGAAAAGAAATCAGAGGTGAAAATTGAAAGTTTTTATAATATTATATTGATTATATATATAGATTTGCTAATCAATATTAGATTATTGAATTATTGATTTTTAAATTGGTCTTGATTGCCATTGTAATTTTTTTAAATGGATTTCTTGATTAACATATTTGGAAATTTAAATATAATTTTACAATTTTATAATGATAATTGTTCTTTTTGGAAGGTTCGTTTTCTGTATTAATAACAACTATACGATTTGAGTCTTGTAAATGCTTCGTTCGTAAATGTTGGTCAAATAATGATATCAAACAATAGTAAAGATAAATCTGGGCAACAAGCAGTGAATGAGCCGCATGTGGCTCTGAAAAAAATAAGTTCCATTTCTCCAGGACATGTATGATTTCTGGTGATTATCCAAAGCAATTTTTAATTGCTCATAAGTATGAAGAACGTTTGTGAATGAAATTCATCACAAGGACTTCAAATCGCCTCATCTCGATTTGCTTTATCATAGAATACTTTCCCATATCGTATCCTCATCTTCTTTTCGATATTATTCTTTCCTTAGAGAAGTTGTTATATGTATTGACCCGAGTCTACAAACATGATAGGAATTGTTTTGGGAACTCGTAAAAGTGTACCACAGTGTCCAAATTTACTGTAAATTTACTTCAAAATTCTAACATTTAAATATTTTACAAAATTATTGATTTCTGATTTTTAAAATTTATTATTTTAATTTATTTTAAAATATATTCACAAAATATTTGAAATATTTAATTCAACTGAAAACACATTACATTCAGAAATGAATCAGACAATATTACATGCTAACCAAATATGGCAACAACAAAACTGTGAAACGCTGTTAGATTACATGCTTGTGTATTTTAAGTTGGGTGTTTTCTGTTGGCTGATGTTTTTGATGCTTTCAAGGATAAAACATTTGTTGAAAATGGATTGGAAGCACTCTGTTTTGTTTTTATCCCAAGATTAAGTTTGTATCCAGCTCTTATCTGAACAAAGAGAACTTATTCAAGATCCATTACTCTACTACTTTTTGGATGCAGGTGCTCTGGGTAAAATGACATTCATCAACAAGCATCATGTTGAGGCAAATGAGTCAACTTAAGTGACATACTAGGATGTTAATAATTTATATGGATGAACTCGATCTCAGAAACATCCTGTTAGCGAGTTAAGGTGGTTAGAAAATTAGTTTGAAATGGATAATATTATTAAAGGATGTGTGAATATAGGTAAGTTTAATGGAGAGATAAATTAGACGATTTAGCTCCAGAATTTTGCTCTCAAAGTTGTAATAATGTTGTAAACCTTTTATTAACATATGAACCGAATACCAATTATGTAATTAATAGTTTAGGGACAAAAAGAAATTTGGGTGTGCATGAAAATTTAATCTGCAAATCGATAAGATGCCAAAACTTATTAGAATTTAGAATTAATAAATTAATTTAAATTTTGAAAATTTAAAAATTTAATTATTTCGGAGAATAATGAGAATAACTGAGAAATAGTGGAATAACGGAATGCTAATAATGAGATGAATATAAATACAATGACATAAAATCAATAGTGGCCTCCGGTTATCAAACATCTCCAGCTTTGCCAATTATGACAAAAATAAAAAGAAATCCTAACAAGACATAATTTAAATGCTTAGATTTAAGGAGGTGATTCTTACCAAATCCAAAATAGGGGCAGTCAGTTTGAAAGAAGGAGCAGATAAAATCTGGGAATTGATTTTAAATTGAAAATAATGAAACAAAACGTTTTATCAAAACAGCAAAGTATAAAAATTTAAAAAAGCTATAGTCTGGAAATTATTCATTCAATTTTTATAGGGCATTTTACGAAATTTTTATGGGTTTTGAAGAAATATTTTTGAAAATTCAAAAAGAAATTTTTATTTAAGAATTTTGTAGAGTTTGCAAGAACTTTGCCTTTGAATTGTGGTTACCATTTGAAATTTTATAAAATTAAATAATCGGTTTCACAAGAATTATAGAAATATAAAATTTTAAATATTATAGAAAGAAATTGTTAAAGAAAATAGAAAATTATTATAAACAAAAATATCGGAATAAACTTTTTTTGAAATTAAATTAAGATCCAATCAAAAGGCAGATAATTCAAATTAAAAGGATCAAAATCTTCAAATTTTTATTCAAACTATTTTGAAAAAGAATAAAGAAGACTATTTCAAATGTTCATTATTCTTTGTTTTGAATTAACTAGAAGTTTGCAACAAAGGCTTATCATATCTTTCACTAATTATTTTTGGAAATTGATGCTTTTTCTAGGAAGATCGTCTTATATTATTATTATTATTATTATTATTATTATTATTATTATTATTATTATTATTATTATTATTATTATTTTTTTTTTATTATTATTAATTGAAAATAACCAACTAAGTATATTAAAATATAATATTGATATATATTTCGACCGGTTAACAGTCATCTTCAGGCTAGGAATCGTAATAATAGCAACTAAATAAAAATAAGAATATTCAAACAAATTAACAAATAATAATCGTAATCAAATTGTATCAAACTAAAATATATTTTAATAAAATTTTTCTTCTTTTTGAAAATAAAAAACAATTTTTTAATCATATAAAAATTATTATTTTAATTATTAAAAAACGCACAAAATTGTTAACATTCTCATACAAAATGTTTTTAAATTAATATAAAAAATAAAGTTCAACTTAGATTTAAAATTTAAAAATTGTTTACAAACAAACAAAAATTAACAAGCATTAACATCATCCCAAATAATTAGTATACAACTTTAAATTACTTAAATACATTCAAAATTCCTGTAGACTGGGTACTTCGAATATTAGTTATAGTATTAAATTTAAGTTATAGTATTAAATTTATAGTATTTAAATTTAAAAATTGTTTACAAACAAACAAAAATTAACAAGCATTAACATCATCCCAAATAATTAGTATACAACTTTAAATTATTTAAATACATTCAAAATTCCTGTAGACTGGGTACTTCGAATATTAGTTATAGTATTTAAAGATCTAATTAGCAACGCCTTGCACGTTACTCGTTCACAGTATTAAAATTTTTACTTAAATTTTTCGACATAATCTTAAAATCAGAAATACTTATTTTTTTATTGGTACATTTCCAAAAAATGATAACTAATGTGTGTCAGCCCATTCCGTCGGCAATGCTCAAAAACTCGAGTGCAGAGATGACGGGCAGTATTTCCAATGTATGTGGCATTACACCCACTACATGACAATTGATGCACGAGTTCTGAACACAGACCAACTGGAGTTGGAGACTTATTTGTGAATATGCTACTATCCTTATAAAATATGTTTTTATTTTGAAAAAGAAGAAAAATATTTTATAGTTTGATATTTTTATTACGATTATTAATTTGTTTAAATATTGTTATTTTCATTTAGTTGTTATTATTACTATTCATAGCCTCAAGAATATTGTTAAACGTTCGAAATACATTACAATGTTATATTGTAATATACTTACTTGGCGATTTTCAATTATTAAAACTTTGCCTTTTTCTTTGATTAATTATTATTATTATTGTTGGGGTTATACAAAATACATAAAATTAAATAGAAAATTACAAATCATTAAAATTCGAAAAAGTAAAAAATCAATATTTTTCTGGGAAAATTTTGTAGACTTATAAAATAATTTTAAATTTATGAAAGATTTTTAGAGGTGTTAGAAGTCAAAAAATAAATTAGTTGATTTGTTAATTTTTACAGCAAGCCCACAGGGGAAATCTAGATGAACGTCAGTTTAATGGATCAATAAATTAAATTGGGGAAAAAAAACAAAATTTCAATAAACAGATTCAGCGTATTACGGCGATAAATTATAAGGGGAAGTTATACTCATTATTGAATTGGCACCAATTGGATAGCCCAAGCTTAACTATATAATTAATGAAGGGGAAACTCGTATATATATATATATATATATATATATATATATATATATATATATATATATATATATATATATTAGATTGTGTTTTGATTTTTAAATAAGGTTGATATCCATAGGTTGTTTAACCTGAAAGAGTCAATTGTGACATAAAGTGTATTCAATATTGTTGTAAATAAATTTATTTTGTATTGATTGGAGTCATATTTATTTAATCATTGAACACGAGGAGTCGGATTTAGAACTAATTCCAACCGACAAAAAAATTAACTTCTCAATATTATTATTATTATTATTATTTATGTATAACCTTAAACTGGATGAATTTACAAAAAAAATTATTTTATGAATTTATTATCTTTTTAATAATAATTAAAATTTTCGAGAAAATTAAATATATTAAAAATTTATTGAATTTTAAAAAAATAGATTTGTTTAGAATTTTTAACATTAATTTATTTAAATTCTGGGTTTAACCCTTTTATACGGAGTGTACAATATATTGTACACAGTTTTGTGTGCTGAATATCTGTTGTACCTTTTCGAAAATATAATGTGAGAAGTACTTTTTAAGAAAATTGAAATTAATTAAATTAATTGAAAAAAATTAAATTTTTTTTTTTTGCATAATTTGAGTCCCCTTACTAGGTTTGATGGTCTAGAATAATTAATTTACCCACAGAATTAATTCCCGAATGAAAGGGTTAAAATGTGATGAAAATGATGTAATTTTAGTTGGAGAAACATTTCTGGAGTGTAAATTTGCTGAATAATCTGGTTGCAAAGGCGTTAATCAAGCTGTTATCTAAGATAATTTGAAAGTCGGTGATGATGAATTTGGATAAAAATATGTCGCCGAATCTCCAGTTATGGTTTATGGTTATGCGTGTCAATGTAACATTCAAAAACCCTTAGAGAACAAATCAAGAGAGAAATAGATAATAAAATAGAGAAATTATGATGGGATTTTTGAAAGAAACTTTATATCATTGGGATATTTTCTTTAATTAAAGGTTAATAAATTCACCAAAACTTGTGACATAGAAATAATGATAATATTCCTTAAGTCAGTTAATATTTTGACTAAATATTCCCCGAATTTTACCCTTATTATTATCATTATTAATTATAAATAAAATCTTACCTGAAATCTTGCCGACCCAACAGATGAAATTCCTAAAACTATAAACACGAAATAAATTGTCAACATTTGAAAGTGATTAACGACAAAATATTACGAATGAATGAAATATAATGTTAAATATTACGATAGTCAACAAAGGAAGTCCTTCTGATAAAAATGAAAATAAACATATCATACGAATATAAACAACAATTTTTGAATTCATTTTGTTTTTGAAAAGTCAACTTAATCTAGACAAAATTGATGGCCGTCACACTCAAAGAATAATTTTGAGATTGCTTAAGTTACATTTATTTGTTTTAATAAATTGTAATTCTAATAGAAAAGTAGAGTGGCATTCGTTTACAATGTAATTATGATAGATTCTCAGGATAAAAGAGATTTTGACATTAGCAAAGTTTCACTTGTTATTTAATCAACAGATGCAAGTTTGATTGAAATCGGAATGCTTGGGAAGTCTAAACTTTTTTTTTAATTTTTTAATTGTGTTTTAATTGCGTGGTTATTTTTTAAAATTATTTTTAATGAGGTAATAGCCTAAAACAAGGATTCCCAACCTTGGGTACGCGTACCAGTACGCGAATGAGTTGACAATTTAAAACAAAAATCTATTAAAAATAAAAAAAAACCAAATATAGAGCTTTGCAGCACTTTGAATCGGATCATCGTCTTAAATAGCCAAACATTGATAATAGACAGAACCAACCTTTTCACTAATTATATTTTTTAAGTGAATATATATTTTATATGTTTAGCAATAAAAATATATCCCAAGTTACTTGTTTTTATGACAAATGTTCTCTGTTGCATTGTCATTTTGGCTAATTAAAATAAAATTTATGTAAGAAAGGAAATTTACTCAAGTAAATTTTATTTTAATTCATTCATCATTGGAGCAAATAAAAATTAACTTTTAATAATTAACTTTTATATAATCGATTACCTTTTTGCAATTGCAATCCACATTGTTATTTAATCAGTTATATAAGAACCAGTAAGTTGGGGTTTTCAAATAGTGAGACCTCAACATATCTGCCCTGTCTGGCAGGTCTCTTATCCGAGGTAATCAAAGGAATTACAAGGGTCATTTTCAATGTTTTTATGGATGGTCAAAATCCGAAAATAATATTTTTAAAATTAAAGTCATGTCGAAGATAACCAAATTGTTGGTGTGTATGTGTATTGAGTTGTATGTGTCTGCATTTTGGTGCTACTTACATAGTATGTTTAAAAGATCGGCATCATCATGGAGAAAATATGGATTCGAAAAAATTTAATTTTACACAAATTCTAGGTAAGTTATGGGAGAAACTATTTCACTTTTGGGATAAGAAGTAACCCCAAAAGTTCAAAATCTGTTCACCAATACATTACATCGAAAGATTAAAAAACAAAAATTCCTTACTATCTCTGTATTCGATAAAGCTGCTATACAAATTTGGCATAAATTGCATAAGTTAGTTTTCGTGACTGAAAAGTATCAGTATATATAAACCCTAATTTTGGTGTGTGAGTATGTGTGCGTGAAGCAAATTTGAATTATTTTTATTTTACTTAATTTCGAATTTCTATTTTTATCAATTTTAATCGCGATTTCTTATAAATTATGATTAATTTTATTTTCTGTATTTTATATTTTATTTATTTTTAATTAATTTTTCCTCCATGATGGATATGAGCATTTAAGGCTATTTTCTGTTGTTTTCATCAATTTTTGTGCCTAATTCTTATTTTCTTTTAATTCTTAGGTTATTTCATGTTGATTTTTTATTAATTTCGTTTAATTAATTCTCGTCTTTGGTGAATTTTGCCATTTCTACGGAATATTCTAGTTTCCTATCTATTTGAAATGTAATTTTTATCTCCAATTCATATTTTGATGTTATTTAGTTGAAATCTTCCTGATTTCAGTTCTTATTTTCTCTTTGTCACCATTAATTCAAATTTGTTCACTGCCATTATTAAAATTATTAAAATTTATGTTGTGTTTGAGGTAATTTCCTGTGATACTTCTTGCTTTTGTTTCATTTTTATTTACTTTTAGGTTTATTATGTTGTGTAAATTCTGTTTAACTGTTCCGTCTAACAGTCACAATTCAACTTAATGCTAGTTCTAGCCCAGGAAAATTAGAAGCATTGACAATTTTGGGAGACCAAAATATATAAAAATATATATAACAAAGAATTTCAAATTATTATTTGAAAATTTATAAAAGATTGCTGAATTCTCAGGGCGGATTGACTTAATGTGTCGAAGTAATAAGGAACATTTGATATAGCCTGGTGAATATGAAGAAGTATTTAATGAACGTAAAATACCTTTATCTACTCCTCTAGTTTTATTATATATAAATTGTAAAAACATACTGATAACAATAGAAAGATTAATAGCTAATAGATTTCATGTAGTTAATCAATATGAAATTTGGTATTCAATCGCAAAGAAAATATTATTAACAATACCTAATTTCACTCAAATTTCCAAACTTTACTTGTACACAAAGAAATTTATTCTTAGAAATGGAGGGTTACAACTAGACCACATTTTACCTTTTCGAGCTGTTTCCCGTGTAACCCAGAATACAATGGTGTTTTGCCGCTTGATACCCGTTGAGTGATCAACCTTGGTACTGTATCAAGTGAGTGAGTACCAGCAAAAAGCGAGCGCACTCTTATGCACTATAATTGTCAAGTACTCGCTCGGGTTCACAGACTACCGATAGAAGGTTTTTGTCCGATTGTATTCTGGTCCCTATCTTTTAACTGTTTTCCCCAACATTTTCATGCTATTCAACATACAACATTCAATTACTTTCCCCCTAAATTACACAACATTTATTCAGTCAAAAGAGGTTACATTTCAGTGGAATGTTTTGAGTGGGTATTCCCACTAGGAGAGTCCGCTTGAGCTTTTTTCTGGCTGCTCTACCCGGGCGTTTCCGTTTAATCTGACCAGTGGACTGGTCCGGTAGGTGCATCTTCACTTCAACTTGGCGAATCTTTTCATTCGCATCTTTATCAATATCCTTTTAATGGAGCTTGACCTGCTCCCTGTCGGCTTGTAGGTTCTAAATTAATTGTATCACTACAAGATAGAAATGATTTAATTCAAACTCCCACCATAACAAGGTCAAAGTAATTTTAGTGTGGTAGACGCTGTGCTTCCAATATACCGGTTACCTGTCGCTAGGGGTCATGCGTTTGACAGTCTTGTCTATTATTATCTCTCATTATTATTGTCCTGCTTACTGTCCTTATTGATAATTAAATTTTACCTGAAATTATTAATATTTGGTTGATTTTAAGTTTCTCGATTCTCGGTTCATGGGTCTTCATTCATTCCACATGCATACAGCGACGCATTGCACTGATTTCAACACAAACCAAATTATTATAAATTAATTTATATCGATGTTTCCTTGTCACTTGACACTAGAAAGATTACAAAAAAAACTCTTTATTTACTAGCACACTCTGTGTCATCCATTATCCAACAAACCGTATATACTAGCCAGCATTCACATTCATTCAAGAACTAAATATCAATTACATTACAATTACAACACCAACTCCTTCCTCCATTCTGAGTTTGGTCGGTACAGATGCTCACTATCTGTATTCTCGATCAATCCCGCCTTGATGTTCAACTCCACCCGTCTGAGTTGTGCGATCGCAAAGTTGACATTGTTTAATGCTTGTAATTGGGCAATCTGGGTCGGGTTTACGGTCGGCTCTCGCTTGAGCACAAACATAGGGCGTCTGTAGCATTCAGGCCCTTTGGATTGGATAGGTCTTCTGTCTTGTCGGTTGGGGTCAATCCGGAGTGTGTCATTCCAGGACATGGTCTGGTGCCATATTCCTTACTCTGAGGAATTCTAGATGAGCACTTGGAGATGGGATCTACTGGAGTTCTAATTTCTTCCGCTAGAGTTGAACGGCTCGATACCGACACACCGAGGATTGGCGTCTTCAGATTCCTAGTAATGTAACTTATAGTTCGGGATGAGTGAACTAAAATTAATTCTATGTACACTAATTCCGAAATTTAATAACTTCTATAATCTTAAAAAAAATCAATAAATATATATTATAGGAAATATATATATATATATATATATATATATATATATATATATATATATATATATATATATATATATATATATATATATATATATATATATATATATATATAATGATATTATCTTATATTATATAATATTCTATCATATTATAATATATTATCTTAGGCTATACTAATATTATTATTTTAGTTCATTTATTAAGAGAAAATTTTATGTTGATTATTTGGATTATCCGTAAGCCCTGATACACTAAAGCCTCAATATTTTTGGGTTCTAGGCATAAGGGTGTTAACCTTTTAGTCTGATGGCAGAAAGAAACCATTGTCAGTTCTTACCTTTGTTAAAATTAGAGCAAGTGGAATACCGGCCAAGCGACAGTCATTACTCGGTATTTAGAAGGTGGTGTATGGGGGGACTTTGTATAATTTAATTCATCAATACTTTTTATATATACCTTATTCGCCCTCAGCATGTGTATAAATATGAAATTCTAACCAAAATAGACATTTTATAATCCAAATTTACCATAATACAAATTGATAAAAAACAACGAATAATAAAACAATTTGATTGGTTCATTGAGAGCTAAAAACAAAAGATATTATTTCACCAATTTATTATTAAAAATTACATTTAACAAAATATCAAATTTATCAACAGTAATTTAGTCAAACTCAATTAATTATCAACTGCCATTTTCGTGACATCGCCACTTTCTACAGGAATTATTTTCCCTTTATCAGCATGCCCGATGCTTGGCATCTTTTTGCAAGGAGCTTCTATTATTAATTGACCATTGTCCAAAAGTTTAGAATTTATTTTATCTTCTTCAATTCCTTCAGGCAAGCTCAAAATCTCTTTAATGTATCTAGAACTTGATGAATAGTCGGATTTTGTTTCTTTCTTCGCTTCCAGATAAATTTCATTATTTTGATGACGCAATTTAATATCATCCGACTTAAAATCTTTTCCAACATTAACTATCATTCGCCATGTTCCACTTTCTTTATTTTCATCCGCAACAAATTCAACGCGCGGTTGATGACTTAATGCACCACCGAAATCAATCACATGATTCATTTGATCATTAAGACGACCGAGCTCACCCCAGATTCCATTCCAAGTATCCTCTCTGTTAATTTTAATTGGATTGACAGCAGAATCTTTATAAGGAGCTTTCAAAACAAGTAAACCTTCTTTAGTCATCGTAGATCGTAGATTTTCATTATCTACATTCTTCGGGATTTTGATGCATTTCCTAAATTCCACAAAATCGTCTTCATTATTTATATGCTTAGCATGAACAATTATTTTAACTTCACCCTCTTCAGTTTTCTCTTCTTTGATTGCAATCTCATTGGGTTGATATCCGGTAATTGGAATAGAAGTTGACCACAAATTGTTTCTTCTTGGATGGATTACATGATGAGAATATTCTGGCCAATATAAAGAATTAAAAATCGGTTCGTCTAGAAATCGAAACATAATTTGTATTCAAATTCGCAAATAAAAAGAATTAAAAATGTAAATCACTTACGGTATTTTATACTATTTTTAAGACGTTAGAAAATTCTAGGTAAATCTATATGAAATATTATTGGCTATGGAATTCGAGTGAAAATTTAATTGATCATTTAAAACAAAATTAAATTCTAGAATGGTAATTTATTTTTATATTCATTAACTATGGTTTCTTTATTTTTATTTTAATATTGTATTAAATTAATGAAAAATAATGAATTCTAGTCTATAAAAGAATCTATAAAAGGTCGATTATTTAAAAGATAGATTTATGATAAAAATTAAAAAAATCAGTAGTTGGGATTTATAATTATTACATTATTGTATTAGGGTATTATTCTTTAAACAAGTTAAAGGTCTGCCTATGGGTTCTAGCATATCAGGATTGCTAGCAATCATCTTTATGGATAACCTAGAACGACAGACATTGAGGACCATACAACCCATTGGTTTCGATGCAAGATATGTAGATGATAAAAGCAGAAAAGAAGCGGAGGAAATATTTCATACATTCAAGCACATCAATCATTTATCACCATCCATCACTAAGTGCTTTTACAGGGGCGTTAAATGGAGTATTTAAAATCTTAGTATTATTGAATTTGTAAACATGCATCGTAATAATATTTTTGTTTTATAACCTAATTTTTGTCTTTGTTATTTAATAACAGTAGTGCTTAGAGGTGTGTCATTTGAGTGAACCTGGGGTACTTATGGATTTCGAATAGACTCTTTCCTAAACGCCTTCATGATTATTTTTATCTATACCGTCTGTGTACTCATGGTCACAACTATGTTGGTGCTGTACATAATGGTTGAAAATCAATGAGCAGGTGAGCTCTACTGCTAGAACTACTCATTGTATTTTCATTTTCGGGTTCTGGACTGTCGATAGGTCTTACGTCACCCTTCGTTATCTATTTGTCATTCGTTTATTCATTTAATTGTGGTCCTCATGTCTTGATGTTTTCTAATGTCATTTTCGATAGAAGATATGTGTCCAATTTGTTCTGGTCCCACATTTTAATTGTTTTCCCAAATATTTGATCGTTCTCTGATCAATCAGACACCAAACATACCCGAATTCCAATTCATCAAATCGTTTATTTCGTGTACATGTCTATTTACAAATCGCTTAACGTTTGGGATGAGTTTTGATTCTCTCGCTGTTTCTGCTCCGCTAATCTGAGTGTGTTCAGCTTTTCTCGAGTGTTGCGTCCAATCCGTTTACGTTTCAGTTTACTAACCCGATCCGGTTGTAGAATTCGGTCACCTCCGTTGGCAGTCGTCGGATTTGTTCTGTCAACGCTACGTCAATGATCCGCTGGTTGAGTTGGGTCTCCAAAACGCGCACTTGGATTTTCAGGCGCGGATCTCTGTCTGATCTTGGACTGCTTGAGACTGAAGTTGTTGGATTTGCGTCATTTGCTTCTTCGTCTAAGCAGGGCCGAACCAGGTGCTTTCGAGCTCCCGGCATCCCCTTTAAATTTCGATATTCTGGCATGAAGTTCTTCTACCTATTGTTGGGCTTGCTCCCGATCCTTCATTAGGTTCTCGAATAATTTGAACACTACAATTCAAAGAAATACAGTTAGACGGATCTGAATAAACGTCTATTAGATATTAAACATTCAGTCTCATTCTATGTCATTGTACTTCTACTTAACAGTAAAATCATCAAAATAGTCTAAAATGAATGTATTGAACGATATTATTTTATTGTTAATAAATAATCCAAATCCACCCAAATATCACGAGGAAAATCAACACCGTGCATACAAAAGACAAAATCACACTAAGTCACTAATAAAATAAAGAGTCACAATGGAGAGTCATAAGGTTCTTGTTGGACTCATGGACCAGTCTTCCGATGTCTTCCTCGTTTCTTTGCAGGGGTTAATTCGACTTCTGATTCTTCAAAAGGTGCTCCGGCTGTCTCCGTGCGAAGCTGAACTTCGATCACTCGAAGCTTGCGTTGAGCGACCTCGATCGCCACTATGGACTGATCCCCGGCCTCCACTAATCAGTTGTTATCTGGTTCTTGCTTCACCCACCGGGGCATCGGGTTCAGGCCCGCTTCTGATAACTGGACCGAAGTTATCCAAGTCTCGACCCCGGTTCCATTCGTGAATTTTGTACCAAATGTACCTTGTCCGGAGCCGAGTGATGGTTCCGATGTCTTGATCTCTCTCGCTGGAACTACTATGTTGGGACATTCTTAAATTTTAAAGTTACGGTGCAGCCTCAATAAAAAAAATATCCAATCTCCCCAACTATCCAAAGCATCATATAAACATCACTCTCTAATTAGTAAAATTTGGATCGGGCATATTTCTGATTAATTGAACTACTTGACACTTATTAGATTTTAAAGAATATTAGTTTGTGCAGGAGAGCATTTTTCAAAACAAAAATTATAATTAACTAATGTTATATTTTATTACAAATCTTATTTATTAATTGGTAGAATTTTTATATCGCTATATCCGAATTTTCGGAACCTTTAGAACAGTAGTTAATCATGTGAGAATTGTCTCTGATTATATACTCAAATACTACCCAATTTAAATGTATTCCATTGTGTATATATATATATGTGTGTGTGTGTGTTGAGGTTTTAAAAGTAAATTATTAAATTATATAGTTCAGATTAAAAGGAAAACCGAAATTTAATGGCGATCAAGCAGAGAAGCAATTGCAAAGAAAGATATGATAAAAACAGAACTATAAAAGGGTACAATCAGACATGAAATGGAAAAATGCGCAAACCTGAGGAAGTGGAATAAAGTGAACAGTTATCGAAATTGAAGCTGGAAAAAGGGAGAGGGGTAGATTAGGGGAGGTGAAAAAGACAGTGAGCAAGAAATTGTTAGAAAGTGTTTAGAAAGGGTCGTAAAACAGGCAAATAAAAAACACAAAATATTAATTAATTAATTAATTGACTAATGGGAAACCCGAGCTAATGGGAAGCCCGAGCCAATGGGAAACCCGAGCGCGGTAATTTGGAAGGATAAACAAATGGGGAATTCAGAGAGCAATTATTCAAACAGCCGGATAAACGAGGGTGAACAAAAGAAGGGGAATCAGGAAGAGGGTCAACAGAAATAGCTAATTAGGGAATGATAACTAAGGAAGTCAAAACCAATTAGGTCAAAAATAGGGCAATTACAACGATTAGGGCAATTACAACGTATATAAGGAAACTCCAAATTCACATAATCGGCGATAGCCTTAGGTAGGGAAGAAGAAACCGACATAAGGAGTTAGAGGAATAGAATAAAAGAAGAAAAAGATTTATACGTAAAACTGAAGAGTTAGGCAAGGAGTGTCAAAAGAGTCTGGATCAGAGATCGGAACTAAATCAAAAGGTGAAACTTAAATTTTTAATCGTACAAGGTTGAGACCTTCCAGAGCGGAGTCCGATCTGAAATTGTGTGAGAACTGTGGTTGACTAATTGTGTAATAAATTGTGAGAGTTGTAAATTTGTATAAAACAAATATATGTCGGGAGTTTGTGTTTATTGATTTTGGAACACTTGAAGTCAGAGTAACCAACGTGGTGGGTTACAGGTAATCCAAAGTTTCTACCTACTCGTGCTGTTTCCAGCGTAACTCAGAATACAATTGACAGCTGACCACTTGATACCCGTTGAGCGATCAACGTTGGTACTGTATCAAGAGGGTGAGTACTAGCAAAAAGTGAGCATGCTTAACATACTATAATTGTCTAGCACCCACTGGGGTTCAAGGACTGCCGATAGAAGGCTTGTGTCCGATTTCGTTCTGCCCCCTTAATTAAATTGTTTTCAAAAAATCTAGAAACTCACTCACCATCTCATCAGACTGATATCAAACAAACCCACGAAATTAAACAATTTTATCGATACCATTATATAATCACTATACGCTTATGTACCTTCCTGTGCGTCCCTATACGAAAACCTAATTGTCTATGACATAAAAATACAAATTAAAAACTGATGATAACGGTGGTTCCTAATTTAATCTATGCTCCACCAATAAAAATGTATTCTACACTCTAATAAAAAAATTACTCTATTGAAATATTCTCAATTTGTTTTTTTTTGTTTTTGTTTTTTACCTTGTTTAGGTTCGGAATTTCCTTAAACCCAAAAAAAATTTATTAATTTTTGGAGTTCATTAAATATTAACCTGTGTTTATATATGGCAACAGGATTACAAGTAAATATATTTGTTTCAAATTTATTTATATTATATATTAGAATCATTATATTTAAATTTATTAAATTTATTAGCCGAGTAAATTAGGCTTACAGTCGTAGGTAAGTTGTTGCAATCCAACATGGATTCTCTCCTTACCCGTCCGGCAAGTCTGATTCTACCGGAATATTCAGCTGGCCTAGGTTAATTTTTCCTTTAGGTTCTTTATATTAACTTGCAACATAATGGTCGATCTTGCATTATGAGGTAATTTTTTATGATACAATATTTTATGATCTTAAGGATTACACTAAATCTCGGTTGGATGTTTGGCCGTACTCCATGACCCTTGGTAGTTTTAATTCTTCAGTCGGATTTCCCCAATTTCATGCTTCGGTGCTGGGGATGATAATCTGGCACTATCGAATCCAGTTTTTATTTTAGAAATTTCAGAATTATTCGACGGACAATATTTAGGTTTGGACCTATTCAGTTGGCTACCGTCGCTCTTATTCAATCTCGATATTCTGTTCTATATCATTTAGTTGGGTTTAACAATCATTCTACCCTTGCATACAGAGGCTGGTAATATGTTTTTTCTTTTAATAAAAAATTGGTTTATCTTTTGATTGTCGCTAATAAACTAATTACACACTATCATTAATTGGTGTTATTACATGTATTTTGACAAGTATATAATTTGAAGGGGGGGGGGGGTATTTCGGGAAATTACAAATTATATTTTTTAAGTTTAAGACATATGATTTGAATTAGTCATGTTACGTTATTTTGCTATGTTATAGCGTAACGGGGTCTTCGTGAAAATTATAAGTGATTTTTATAAGGTTACAACATATATATATACATATATACACACACATATATACATATATATATACATATACACACACATACCTATATATGGATATAATTTAAATTAATAATATTGATGTAGTTTTCCGGGGGGGGGGTGTTACTAAAATTAGAATTTAGTGATTTTCCGTTATTTTATTGGAAGATAGGGCCATTGAAGCTAAATTTAGAGATAGGGGAATCCCAAAATCAATAATTTGGTTTATAATTTTATTTTCATGAAATAAAGATAATTATTTTAATGATATAATAATAATAATAATAATGATAATAGTAATAATAATAATAAGAGTGATAATGTTACTGGTAACAATACTAATAATAATAATAATAATAATAATAATAATAATAATAATAATAACAATAATAATAATAATAATAACAATAATACCAATAACGATAACAATAATAATAAATGTCAATTTATATTTTTATAAGATTACCACACATGGGGGGGATCATTTACGAAAAATTATGGAATTAATTTTTGGTTTGAAATATAATTTAACTCTATACGAAGATGATATAATTCATTATACCTAAGAAATGGTTAATTGCTACATCATTTTTGGGGGGGGGGGGTTCATTTATGAAAATTTACAATTTATATTTTGAAATATAATATAAGTTAAATATTTATTAAGATAATTTAATTTAGTATGCTTAGGTAATGGATAATGACTGTATGATTTTGAGGGGGGTCATTCATAAAAATTTACAATTTATATTTTTAAATATACTATAAGTTAAATGTATATTAAGATAAGCTAATTTAGTATATTTAGGTGGTAGTTGATGACTATATGGTTTATGGGGGGGGGTCTTTGATAAAAAAAATTTTCAACTATGATTTTAAAGGTAATATAAGTTAAGTATATACATAAAATAGTCTAAGTTAATGCTTTAAGGGAGTGGTTAATGGTTATATGATTTAAGGGAAAGTTATTTATGGAAAAATTATAAATTATAGTTTTATAAATTTGGTATCTCTCTCTCTCTCTCTCTCTCTCTATATATATATATATATATATATATATAATATATATATATATATATATATATATATATATATATATATATATATATATATTATATATATATATATATGTTAATTTATACTGTTTTCGACTATTCGGTAACTTAGGGGGTAGTTAGGGAAAGTTTAATAATTTATAATTTTATGGATTTATTTTCAATTTATAAGTAATTTAAATCAGCACTCTTGACATAAATTTGAGCTACCATACTACTTGAGGCATCTGTGAAAAAAGGTAAATCATACTTTTATAAGTTCTAATATGCTTATGTATGCTTTATATTGTTAACATTAGGCCACTTTTGATTATGATATAACTTAGGGGGGGGGGGTACTAATGAAAGATTACAAATTATACTTTATAAGTTCAAAATGTGCAATTATAGTTTGGAATATTTCTTTGAACATGTATTTTGGCTTTTATACAACCTGAGTGGGTATTTAGGGAAAATTTTATAAATTATAGTTTTATAAGTTTATTATACATGTATGTATTTTAGATTAATATTTTTAACATTGATTTTGACTATTATACAATTTGAGGGGAAAAAATAAAAATTTTCTTAGAAAATTAAAATACATACTTAAGAAAATCTAGTATATGTATAATTTATATTAATAATCCTAAGATTTTTCTTATTGCTACACCTCTTAGGGGTGGGACAGTTGTACTTGAAAGTCTATATTTTCCTTGGTTTTGATTTATGCTTTATGTTGAAATAATATTTATGCTTGCAAGTTATCCATGTAGCCTTGTTTTGGTTATGATGGAGAACACTTTTAACGTAGATCGATTTTGTAGATCCCTATATCATATCTAGAGAAATTTATGCCTGTAAAATATCATTTCAACAACTTTTGAGTCGAATTAAAAGCACTTTTAGTGAAAATCTTTTTTCGTTATGAATCTATATATTGTAATTTGTGTCGACAATTTACTTTTTATAGCTATTCAACTTAGTGTAGAATAATGTGAAGATGTTGCCCGAATTTATAAGTTATAGATATAATATTAGTAGTTTATAGATAAAGAAACTTTGTCAATATGTCTACGGGAATTTGCGCATACCAAGACCATTACGATAGAGAAATTTAGTTTGCATCAAAATAGGTTATTTTGTGGGCATCTATAGATATTAGTTCGCTTACCAGTGCGATTGAGATTATATCATCTTAGGTCCTACTCATCGCATGAACTTTAGGTTGCAGTATTCTTACAGGGAATAGTATTGTGTTATTTACCCGCGATTAGTATCCCAAAAATTGTTTCGTCCGCATAGTCACTACTACTATACCAACTACCAAGATGGATTTACCCGCCCTACTCATGGTTAAACACCAATAGTTCGTGGCGACCTCTGGTTAAGACTATGATTTTAGTGCATATAGGGTCGAGGACCCGAAATCATTATGAACTGTGCATTCACAAATGATAAAGTGCATAGGTGCTGGGTTGGCTGGGATCTCGCTTCAAAATCATTGATGACCGACGATCTCACTCAAACCTACACCTCTATAGTTAAATAGAAATAATGAAAACAAGGTTTCAATAATAATAATTTATAATTCACAATGAAATCGTCCTTACTTACAATCTCAGAAAAATCAAAATCAAAAATTTGGCATAAGAGTAAGCATTAGCATTTTTTTCCTTGAAAAGTGACGAAATGTGTTAGTTTATATAGCCTCTGTTTGACGTGTAAGTATACATGCGTGCATTGATGCAGTAAAACAAATTCAGATTATTTTAATTTTCGAACATTCGATTTTTAATTTTTATCGATTTTGATGGCGATTTTTCAGTAAGAATTTTTGTTTTTATTTTTGAAATTTTATTTTCGAATTATTTTTTATTAAATTTGCCTCCATGATGGATTTTAGCATTTCCAAAACATTTCATGGTAAATTTAATCTATTTCTTATTTTTAAATTGTTTTTTATGATTTCTTTTCTAAAAATTTTATTTTTTAAACTAAAATATTTATTTTTTATAAATTTTATTGGGTCGTTTGGCGGTCATGATGGATTTCGCCATTTTTATGAATTGTTCTGGATTTTTATTCGAAATATCGATATAATTTTCTTTTCGTAAGATTTTATGGAGATTTTCTTTAGTTTTCTTTTTGAATTTTTACTAATCGCCTTTATTCGAATTTGTTTTTTGTTGTTTTATGTCTTTCGGTTATATTTGAGTAGGTTTTCGTGTAATACTTCTTGCTCGTGTTTTATTTTATTTTTAATTCAGATGTTTTATTTTTGGGTATATTAGCTCTCTATTATCATTGTTTACTTGGTGTTTTATATATTTTTATTTAAGTAAACTTAATGCTGGGTATGCGTGTTGTGTACTGACACATTTCGTCCCATTCCTAACTTTGGGTTCAGAAATCAGTTCTAGCCCAACAAACGGTTGATTTTGATATCATAAAACCTAACATATATATTTATCCCACAATCAAATTTAGGTGAATGTGGAACAGAAGGATTTGTGGAAGTAGCGAGCTAACAAACGATTAGAGGTATCAATGGTATATAATTATTAAAATATACTGATTGTTGAAATTATTTAGGACGAATATTTGAGATATCTCTATGGAAACCTGATGAAGCAAAATCTTTCATGATTAACAAGTTTATGGGAAGAAATCCAACAACCAACCTGGACTTATTTTGTAAAATACAAATTTGTTATAGAATGTCTTTTATTAGTTCGTACAATAAAGCGATTTGTCCTTTATATGATGTTAACTTTGTCACTGCGGGGAAGATATATTACTTTTACTTCGATTGCAGATAAAATAGTAAATACAGCGAGTATTGATACATATTGCTATATATTATAGTATATAATATCTCGTAACCGTTATCCAATCCGGTTTTCCTCCTTTTTCGATATTTTGATGTCACGAGAGATGATTGTCGCCATTGCCCTGGGAAAACTTTGAACTTCATTCTAAAACTTTTGCTTACGTATAGTCTATACCAATATAGGTAATACTATGTCATATTATTGNAAAAGCACTTTTAGTGAAAATCTTTTTTCGTTATGAATCTATATATTGTAATTTGTGTCGACAATTTACTTTTTATAGCTATTCAACTTAGTGTAGAATAATGTGAAGATGTTGCCCGAATTTATAAGTTATAGATATAATATTAGTAGTTTATAGATAAAGAAACTTTGTCAATATGTCTACGGGAATTTGCGCATACCAAGACCATTACGATAGAGAAATTTAGTTTGCATCAAAATAGGTTATTTTGTGGGCATCTATAGATATTAGTTCGCTTACCAGTGCGATTGAGATTATATCATCTTAGGTCCTACTCATCGCATGAACTTTAGGTTGCAGTATTCTTACAGGGAATAGTATTGTGTTATTTACCCGCGATTAGTATCCCAAAAATTGTTTCGTCCGCATAGTCACTACTACTATACCAACTACCAAGATGGATTTACCCGCCCTACTCATGGTTAAACACCAATAGTTCGTGGCGACCTCTGGTTAAGACTATGATTTTAGTGCATATAGGGTCGAGGACCCGAAATCATTATGAACTGTGCATTCACAAATGATAAAGTGCATAGGTGCTGGGTTGGCTGGGATCTCGCTTCAAAATCATTGATGACCGACGATCTCACTCAAACCTACACCTCTATAGTTAAATAGAAATAATGAAAACAAGGTTTCAATAATAATAATTTATAATTCACAATGAAATCGTCCTTACTTACAATCTCAGAAAAATCAAAATCAAAAATTTGGCATAAGAGTAAGCATTAGCATTTTTTTCCTTGAAAAGTGACGAAATGTGTTAGTTTATATAGCCTCTGTTTGACGTGTAAGTATACATGCGTGCATTGATGCAGTAAAACAAATTCAGATTATTTTAATTTTCGAACATTCGATTTTTAATTTTTATCGATTTTGATGGCGATTTTTCAGTAAGAATTTTTGTTTTTATTTTTGAAATTTTATTTTCGAATTATTTTTTATTAAATTTGCCTCCATGATGGATTTTAGCATTTCCAAAACATTTCATGGTAAATTTAATCTATTTCTTATTTTTAAATTGTTTTTTATGATTTCTTTTCTAAAAATTTTATTTTTTAAACTAAAATATTTATTTTTTATAAATTTTATTGGGTCGTTTGGCGGTCATGATGGATTTCGCCATTTTTATGAATTGTTCTGGATTTTTATTCGAAATATCGATATAATTTTCTTTTCGTAAGATTTTATGGAGATTTTCTTTAGTTTTCTTTTTGAATTTTTACTAATCGCCTTTATTCGAATTTGTTTTTTGTTGTTTTATGTCTTTCGGTTATATTTGAGTAGGTTTTCGTGTAATACTTCTTGCTCGTGTTTTATTTTATTTTTAATTCAGATGTTTTATTTTTGGGTATATTAGCTCTCTATTATCATTGTTTACTTGGTGTTTTATATATTTTTATTTAAGTAAACTTAATGCTGGGTATGCGTGTTGTGTACTGACACATTTCGTCCCATTCCTAACTTTGGGTTCAGAAATCAGTTCTAGCCCAACAAACGGTTGATTTTGATATCATAAAACCTAACATATATATTTATCCCACAATCAAATTTAGGTGAATGTGGAACAGAAGGATTTGTGGAAGTAGCGAGCTAACAAACGATTAGAGGTATCAATGGTATATAATTATTAAAATATACTGATTGTTGAAATTATTTAGGACGAATATTTGAGATATCTCTATGGAAACCTGATGAAGCAAAATCTTTCATGATTAACAAGTTTATGGGAAGAAATCCAACAACCAACCTGGACTTATTTTGTAAAATACAAATTTGTTATAGAATGTCTTTTATTAGTTCGTACAATAAAGCGATTTGTCCTTTATATGATGTTAACTTTGTCACTGCGGGGAAGATATATTACTTTTACTTCGATTGCAGATAAAATAGTAAATACAGCGAGTATTGATACATATTGCTATATATTATAGTATATAATATCTCGTAACCGTTATCCAATCCGGTTTTCCTCCTTTTTCGATATTTTGATGTCACGAGAGATGATTGTCGCCATTGCCCTGGGAAAACTTTGAACTTCATTCTAAAACTTTTGCTTACGTATAGTCTATACCAATATAGGTAATACTATGTCATATTATTGTACAAACCTGGGGGGGGGGTCTTAAGGAAAACGGGAATTTATAATTTTTGAAACTTTGATATACGTATATCCACACACATACACATTCATATGTATACGTGTATCTGTGTATATAATTTAAATTATTAATAATTTTCGACCATTATTATCGGGGGGGGGGTGTTGCTAAAAATATAACTTGGCATTTTTCAGTGATTTTATTGGAAGATAAGGTCGTGTCGCTAATTTTAGAGTTAGGGAATCTTTAAATCGATAATTCTGATAATAAATTTTTAATTGTGTAAAGTAACTACTTTAATTTGAATTACTATCTTACTTGGGGAGGGCGGTATATCTATGAGCTATAAAACTATAATTTTGTAAATCAAATATACGATAAATATCGTTATAGGTAATCCAGTAATGTAATTATGGGTAGCTATAGAATCAGAGAGGGTTATTTATGCATTTAAGAATTAAAAAAAAATTTTTAAATTGAATTTACATTAACTATCCATATGATTGATCTATATTAAGGTAGTCATTGGTGGACACATACTTTGATGGGACATTTAAGAAATTTAAGAATTAAAATTTTAACAACGAATGTATGATAATTAAACATATAAGTAGTACATTTAAGGTAGTTATTACTAAGTACGTAGTTCGAGGGGGTCCTTTGTAAAATAAATCGACATTTTTGCATTAAATATAAAATAGGACAATATATCAATATTACACATTAGTTTAATTATTAATAGTTGTATCGTTTGAGGGGGTCTTTTATAGAATTTTGAAAAACCAAAATTTTTGAATAAAATATAAAAATAGCAAATGTAAAAACAGTATACATTATTAATAAATGTACAGTTTGAGGGGGGTCTTTTATAGAACTAAAATTTTTGAATGAAATATAAAATAAGTAAATGTAAGAACTAAAATAAGCAAGTGCAAAACAGTATACATCAGTTGAATTATTAATAGAACTATAGTTTGAGGGGGTCTTTGATAGAACTTGTAAAACCAAAACTTTTGCGTCAAATGTAAAAGAAATAAGGAAATAGATAATATATATTAATTTCTGCTGATAGCTGTATGGTTTGAGCAGGGCCTTTTATAGAAATTTTAAAAGTAGAAATTTTACATTGAATATAAAATAATTAAATAGTTGGTATATATTAATTTCTACTTTGATATAAAATAAATAAGTAAATATATAAATACGATACGTTAATTTAATTACTACTAGGTCTATGATTTAAGGGGTTCATTTATGATAACTTTATCAAAAAAAAATTTTAAGATGATCTCCTTACAAAAAATTCAGAAGATTCTGCTGTCAATCCAATTAAAATTAACAGAGAGAATACTTGGAATGGAATCTGGGGTGAGCTCGGTAGTCTTAATAATCAAATGAATAATGTAATTGATTTCGGTGGTGCATTAAGTCATCAACCGCGCGTTGAATTTGTTGCGGATGAAAATAAAGAAAGTGGAACATGGCGAATGATAGTTAATGTTGGAAAAGATTTTAAGTCGGATGATAAAATTCAAATCTTGGCGTCTTTAATGAAATGATTTTGATTTCATACTATCAGCCAAAATTAAATTGTTAATCGCTAACAAAGGTCTTTATGGACTTAATGATTGTATATAATGAATTTAATAAAATATATTATCAGTAACCGACTAGTGTTTTTCTTTTTTGAAGTTTTGAAGGTTTAGTAAAAAGGATATGAACAAGTTTAGACATAAATAAAAAAAGTCTACAGACTCTGATTTGTCGTGTTCAATATTTGAGGAGTAAAAATCAAAATTATTGAAAAGAATTATGATACAAATTCAAAAAAGATTACTTTTTAGGTTATTGTGTTAGTATTTTTTTTTATCTTTATTTTTCCTGTAATCTCTTTTTCTTAATGGCACTTTCATACGGAATTATTTGCAGGGTTACAGGTAACCAAAAATTTTACCTTGTCGTCCTGTTTCTAGCGTAACCCAAAATACAATGTTTTTGAAACCGCTTGACACCCATTGAGTGATTAACGTTGGTGATGTGTCAAGAGGGTGAGTGCCAGCAAAAAATGAGCGCGAAATTCCCGCTCTATAATTGGAAAGCACTCCCTTGGGTCCATGGACTACCTTTAAAAGATTTATTTCCGCTTTCCATGGTCCCTGTCATCAGATTATGCTACCGATCACTTGCATCGTATCTTGTATTCGGCTACTGTGTCAGCTTACCCTATCATGCGTAACAATCATCCTTATCCATGAGTCAATCTGTTCTGCCTCCTCTGACTTAGCGGTAGGACAATAACAAAAGTACAATATATTTAAGAATAGTCAAAACAATTCTAACTATTTAAGATAACTGCAGATTTGATACGTTATTTTAACTAAACCATCACGGATATCTACAACAAGGGTCATTTTCTTAATGGACTAGGCAATATCACACGTTCGGTCGACCCTGGCTTCCGTGGGACGAGTATCATCCACGCAACGAGTTATCTCCGTCTTTGCATGCGACGCTCGACCAAAATCGCACAGCTTCCCGCTCAACTTCATCATTCGACATGCATGACTTCAACATCAAAATTTTACATTTTTATTTATAAATTAGTCAGATTCTGTTCATTAACCATCAAGCGGTTTTAACTTTGATGATTCTGGTTCAGGTCCTTGCTCGGCCAGACGCAGTCGTTTTAATCGCTCACGACCATCTCGTTTGGCCTTGGACTTGGCTGGGTGAATTTCGGTCAGTTCTGTAGCCATTGGTCGGATGGCTGCCGTGACGTGTTCGTCTTTGGTTTTCTGATTTAACTTCGTTTCCATGGCCCGCATCTGTAATTTCAGGGCGCGTATCTCGGTTTTGTCCTGAGCGCTCTGGAGCTGCAACTGCTCGATCTGCTTTAAATGCTTGTGCATTACTTCGGGATGAAACCAAGTTTGTTCCATGTTCCGGTAACGTTCCTTAAACTTGTTGATGCTGGATTGGAGTCACTCGACCTGTTGTTGAGCCTGCTCGCTATCTTTTCGGAGGCCTTCGAATAACTTGTACACTGAAATGAGAACCATCATCAAATGACTTTTAACCTGCATTATTTCGCTAGCTCTTGTAGGCGTCTCCGAGGTTAATCTTTTATGGACATATGTGAGGTACTAAACCTCACTGCCCAACTTATATGAGAAACTAATTTTAAAACCAATTTTATTTATTAATAATAAAGGAGTCGTAAATTACTAAAATTACTATGACTAAAACAAAAATCACAAATGGGCAGTATGATTGTCACGAGATTGTGGACTTCAGTAGGGGTTCAACTTCGGGGATCCTTCTTGCGGGGCCTGCCCCGTTTTTTCTCTGACATCGGCTCAACTTCGGCCTCTTCGATGGGCCGGCCGTCTTCGACTGTACGAATTTTGCCTCGATCAGTCGGAGTTCATATTGTGCTCTGGCGATTGCGCCAAGGGTGCGGTCTCGAGTCTCTACGAGCCAGTTATTATCTGGTTCGGATTTTACCCACGCAGTGGCACTGGCCTCGGGTCCCTCCCGGATTACGGATCCGAACTGTCCAGGTCCCGACCCTGATTCCATCGGTGGATGTGATACCAGATATGTCTGGAGCGAAGGCGTGTAGTTGTCACGTCACACCGGCCCTCCTCACTGTGATCACTGGATTGCGACATTCTAAATGTTTGATTATAGATTAATGCTCTTTCTATTTAATAAATCATGTCGATTGCCATTTTTGATTGTTAATTTCTTGCTATTAATTTTCTTTTTCTTTTTGTTTAAAGTTATTCATTTACGATGAACTTTTAAATCGTCGTGAATACTTTTATTTAAAAAAAATTTATTTATGCATATTTTAGATAATGGAAGATTAATACCAATGAAATTTTAAGTAATTGAATCGATTTTCTATTATTTATTTTTATTGTTTATTTTAAGCCGATTTTATTCCAAGAAATTTATTATGATGAAGCTGACATAGAAGAGAAATTTATACGAGGTTGGGTCCAGAGGGATAAGCCATTAATAAAACGCCAAATGCAGTGAAGTTAAGGCATATCGAAACTGGTATAGTTATTGAAAAAGTCAAGTTAGTGTTATAATTAATAAATATCAACCTTTGGAATACTTTATTAAGATACCCGATCGTTAGAAATCGAAAATTAGCTGGACAACTATTGAATACCAAACTGGATATTTCGTGTAATAATATATTTATTTTTGTGTGTGCAAGTACACGTGTATGTATTGATGCATTAAAACAAACTTGAATTCTTTTTATTCTAGAATTTTCTATTTTCTATTTTTGATGATTTTAATGGCAATTTTAGTTCCATAATTTTTATTTTTATTTTTAAATTTTTATTTTTTAATTAATTTTTGATAAATTTGGATTTTGGAACGATTCCAGAACATTCCATATTAATTTAAAGTTAATTTTTATTTTAATGATGTTTTTCTTAATTTCTTTTTAAGAATTTTTATTTTTATAACTAATTTATTTATTTTTGTTAACTTTTATTGATCTATATGGCTTTTATGATGGATGTCACCATTCTTATGAAGTGTTCTGGAATTTCATCTAGAATTTTAATGTTTTACTATCTTTCGAAGCTATTCGAGTCTGTTTTTTGTAATTTTTATGTTTCTTTGTTATATTTGAGTTAGTTTTTTGCAATACTTCTTGCATTGGTATCATTTTATTTAATTTCAGTGTTTATATTTTGGCTGTTTTCCTCTTAGTTAATATTGTTTATTTGATTTATTTTTATATTTAGCTAAACTTATTGCTATTTGCGTGCTATGTACCAACACACCTCAGTCACAATTTAGAGTTTTGGGTCTAGAAATCAGTTCTAGCCCAACAATATTGTAATTTGCGAAGTGATCCTTACTGTCGATTGGCCCGAACTTGTACATTTGGTTAAGGTCTAATTCCCCATTACATCCGTCAGCAGCTAGTTATTCTATGTGTGACCCTGATTACTCTTGTTTTCCCGCTGATCCTGTACTACCCTAGCCCATCTCGATGACGATGTGACTATTGTTGGCAAGGATCATTCCATTTTTTTGGCTCTGGTCCAACATTTGTTATGGCTTCAGTATTTTCTTGTCCTCTGTCTTCAAACATTTGTATGATTTTGAAGTCGTTCATTTTATAATTCAAGGGTCTTATAAATTTCTCTCATGTATTCTGATGGGTTCGTATGACTGGACCATTTAATGAAGCTAAAGAGCAATTGGTAACATTTTTGTAAACATTTCTAACAGAATCGACAATCTCATTCAGAATATTTGGCAGTATCTAATACTCACGTATAAATAATAAATTATAATTATACAGTTATGGCCACGTATCATTTTGTCGGTCAATCCATTAAATCAAAAATAAATTTTTAATTATAATCAAATAAGTACAGAAAAAAAGGATAATTAATAATAAATTATGCTGAATAGAAATTTTGTTAAAATAATTCAACAATATAAGATAAATTCAGCTTCATTATAATTGATAAAATACACGTCTCTTGTGGTTGATCTAGCTGATTATGGTCATTGCACGCTCCACTCCGACATATATTGACGCTGTACTAGCTCATGATTATTTCATAATATTTTTGATATGAAAAAAATTACCAATATTCATAACTAGTGTACTCATAGTATCCTACTGCTGAGCTAGAACCGAGGATTGAGAATTAAAATCCACGATCATACCACCAAGTAATTGTTGGGCTAGAACTGAATTCTAGACCCAAATCTTGGAAAAGGTGATGAAATGTGGTGGTACATAACATGCACGCCTAGAAGTAAGTTTACGTAAATAAAAAGTACACAACATCAAATAAACAATAATAATTGAGAGTAGAAATAACAGAAAATAAAAACATTTAAATTAAGAATTGAAATAAAACAAATACAAGAAGTACGACATGAAAATTGACTCAAACAACAGAGAAACATAAAAATACAAAAACAAACTCGAATAAAGTCGAAAAACTGTAGAAAAGCTAAATTCTAGACAAAAATCCAGAACAATTTATAAGAATGGCGAAATCCATTATGGAAGCCATTCAATACAATAAAAGTTAACAAAAATAAATAATTTAACCCTTTGAGGACGAATTTTAAAAAATGAAATTTCTGTAACTTTAACGATAGCTATATAACTTGTTTAAAACGTGTAATGTTAATTTCAAATTTTTCCAATGCTGCAAATTTGAAATTTGAGTGCGGGACATATATGTCCCACTAACTAAATGTAAGGCAAAAACTATTGTTGAGGTCTCGATAATCGGGAACACTCAACTTACTGGTTCTTATATATATCAAAACAAAGACAATTGTATAGAATAAAATTTATTATAAATCAACAATTACCAAGTATAGAAAATTTGTAATGCTTCGACAATCCTTGTCAATAACTTTTCCTGAAATGCTTGTAAGGTTTTATGTAGATTGTTATATGTTGTGTATGCGTGTTATGTCTTAGTATGCTTGTCAATATGTGAATCTTTTTTGTACTGATTCGTTGATTAAATTATTCGAAGGATTAACCTTTGAATAAGAGTTCTCGCAGAATTTTTGGGCGAACAAAATGAATTTTGTATCGCTATTTATATTAATTTTTTTGATATGAAATCAAGAGTTAATACTTAAAATAATTTATTATTATTATAAAATTAAGATTTATTATTTTCAAGAATACTCAAATTTATTTTCTATTACTATAAAATCAAGATTTATTATTTTCAAGAATACTTAAATTTATTTTCTATTACTATAAAATCAAGATTTATTATTTTCAAGAACACTTAAAATAATTCATTATTTTTTTATATGTACTAAATGGGTTTAATTACGAACTCAATATCTAACACTACTTGAATTATTTCAAGTATTTCAAAAAATGAATTTCTTTTTTATTTTTTCAGCTGTTTAATAATAAAATGAGTTTCTTTTTTGTAATTATTTAATAACTAATTAATTTACCCTTTTATAAATGTGTATTAAATTAACAGCTAATATATACAATAAACAAAATAGTCTAAGCATGTACAGACTTCCATAAAATAAAATAATAAAATAAAGAACAGTCCAATACATAAAAATACTAAGATAAAGAACATTCCGAATAGATAATGAATTTTAGTTAACACCTAGATTGTTTATTCGATAGCACCGTAAATAATGAAATGAATTGTTAGTTGGGATAATATAGATTGTTTATTTGACTTGCTGGGTTGCTCTTAGGTTGTATTGAATTGGATTGTTGGGAATTTGATTGAAACATTGGAACTTTGTCTATTTTCTTTCCTCAGCGAATATATTAACCCTATATTTGTTCGGCCCCGTTCTATAGTATTTATTTAAGATAAATGTAGTGACGGGCCTTCCCTCGTCATCCAACATTCCTCCCTGGGCCGTTAAGATAATGTCCGCATTATCCTTTGTACTGCGTACCAGCTCGATTTCGCTGTCTTTTATCACCATCCTTGTTTTATTAAAACCCTTAGCCAATGCGAGATTCAATGTGTCGCCATCATTTATGCGTCTTCCAAAATGCCGGGTTAATTCCTTCTCCGTAATTTGTTCTCTTTCCCTGGGTATAATAAAATTAGGTTCTTCCTCGATTGCGATATCCGGCTCTGGTCCTAATTCGTCCATGTCCATGTTTTCCCCGTTGATTGAGAAATATTCCTCGTCTGAGTCGAGGTCGCATTCCATTAGTTTTCCTCGATGGAATTTTGGTTCCTGTAATTCCAGTTTGACTGTTGTAACCGGTTTGTGTACTTTCTCCTCTTCGATGAATATTACGTCGTCATCACTTTCCATTAATTCATCTTCGAAAGTTCTGCGTGTTTCATCTTTATTAACCTTCAATCCGATTTGCGATGGTTCCATATAAGTATCTTCTCCATCGTCTGACATATCCTCTAGACCACTTTCTTTAATGGGATATAGTTGATCTTTCATTTGTTGTTCACTGAAGGCTTCTGAGTCCCATTTAACGACTTCTTCCCATTGGTTTTCTACGATGGCATATATTACTTTGACGATCATTGTGGTTTGCCATGCTGGAAATGGTTCTGCTTCCCGTAGCATTCTATTTATGCGTTTATCCTTGTCCCATTTCTTATGATGCCTGATTACCTGGTATGCCAGGTTGGACAATTTTATCTTGTGCGGCGCGACGTTTCGGACATATGAGCACATGAATATGTCTTCTGACATTTCTCTAACTCCCATAACATTGTACAAATCTAGTGTGAGAGCTTTGAGTTTTCCAATAATGTCGAATCCTACGACTATCTTTCCACAGAGTAACTGCTGGATTTCGACTAATGCCTCGTATTCATCTTTGTTTCCGAGAATATTATCTTTATTGGCCTTTGTCTTCTCTGGATAATAATGTAGGATTTTTGTTCTTGGTGTAATCTTTTCATCAAATATCGTTACACCCTTAAAGTTCCGTATGCTGACCTCTACTGGCCTTAAGTTGTTGTTGATCTCGCATACTAGTTTAGCATCTACGAACGTTATTAAATGATGTCTCTCCGTCGTGGACAATTCTCTGTGGGTAAATGACATCTTCTTCCTGATGAAATCTTCATGCATATAGATGTTTGACTTGATTAATTCCAACTGTTGAAATGGATTTGGTATAGTAGGTATGTATAATATTTCAATCGCTATGACACAAGGTAGGCTGTTCATTTGGACTATCAATTCATTGTAGTCGTTTGGGACACTCCGATCATTTTTGATAGTTTTTATTGTTATGGTGCAATTGCTCGTAGTGATTATTGGTATTCTCTGCTGGCATATTGCTACCTCCGTTTTTGTGATGTGAAATAAAATTCTATGAGGTACTTTCTTTCCAGTTCTTGCAGCTTCTTCTGCATTGGGGAATCTGTCATACGCCCCGATTAATTCCCTTACCTTGACTCTTCTTGCTTCGTTGAATTTGATGAGATGCAATTCCCTTTCTTCTATCTCGATTTTCATATCATTGGGAATGCATACTTGATTGGGAAAACTTCTAATAGTGATAGGAGTACCATCTGTGCTGATCTTGTTTTGTAAGTTTTTATAGAAACTGTGGTAGTGTTTCTGTAACATTGGCACATATTGTTTTACTTTCTGAGTTTCAGGGTTTCGCTGAGGTCTTACTCTTTGAGAACGCATGTGGATTGACGTCTGTGGGTACATTGACTTGATTGTATGAAGATCGATTTGGTACTGGTGGTTAGTTATTTGCTGGTTTGATTGTCTAATTTGACTTTGATTCACTTGAGGATTGATTTGACTGATTTGAAGCGATTGCTTGATTTGATTCTTATTTATAGGGTAGTCGATTTGATTGGATTGCTTTGATTGACTAATTCGATTTTGAGAGATTGACGGATTGAATCGATTAATTTGGTTTGATCTGTTGAATGGGCTTCTTATAACTACTCTAAAAACAAATAATAAATATCTATGCTTGTTGCGCATTTGAGGTTTGACCTTATACGCAGTTATACAAATATTAATATATATATTTTTATTATATATCATTGACCAATTTATGTAATTAAAATTTTTTAAGTTATTATACCAGTGTGGACAGAGTATATTGTCCAGGGATATATTTGTCCAAGTGAAAATGCCCTGGTGCTTCTTTGACCAGTCGGTGCCGATACCGCTGCCTTTTCCACTTGTACTTTTTATAAACTTGTACACTGGTGACAATTGCTAAAATCGCGAATGATACTACACTTGTAGCTATTACATAAAAAGGCCATTGTGGTTTACTTGCTTTCTTTTGAAAGACTTGTAATTCGTTCCAATTATTTATAACTATCGGTTTTCCTGTAGGTAATTTTATCAGTTTCCTATCAGATTGTCTTGGATTTTTCATTATTAATTTTTTATATATTTGTCTAACCGCTTTAAATGTCGTTTTCCTATACATGTTCGTTATCGTTTGTGATATAGGATGTGTGGGTGTTGAATTTATAGTAGTTGTTTTTCTGGTTGTTGATATCTTCTTTCTTTTTGGTTTTCTTATTCTAAGTCTGTTAATCTTTGTAGTTTTTATTCTTTTGCACCTTATCTGTGATGTGTCAATTAATGTATTCCATTGTGCACAAAGTGTGTACTTGGTGTTAGGTTGTAGATCTCTGAATTCGACACTATCACCTCTTTCAAATTCGTTAGTTGATCTATTTTCAATTTTTTTCATAAGAGTGGGTATATTATCCCCAGTTTCTAGATACAGGTCTCTTATTGGTGATTTATTTAAGTTATACACTCTAATTTTGTATGGTGAAATGTTGATTAAAATATCTTCAGCCATGTATTCTACTGAGTGTATGTTCTCGTTTTCTACTTCAGCTGATTTACACAACCCTATAATTGTTAAAAATGTCACTGCCATCATCAGTGCTTTTTGTGATCGTAATCCATATTTGTGAGGTGGTTTTTCTACTAACTCTGTTTCTGCTAATTTGCATCTGTTAACATGTACTATTATAGGATCCTCATTTTTATGTTTTTGTAAATGCAGGTTTTCATGTACTACCTTTACTACCTCGTATGGTCCTTTAAATGGTCTTGCTAATTTAGTTGTTTTACCTTTACCTACTTGTGGAGACATAAGTCTAACCTTATCTCCCACTTTAAAATTATGAGGTTTGCTATTTTTATCGTAATCTGCCTTATATTGTTCTTGTCTAAATTTAACTTTTAAATTTGCAACTTTGTATACATCTTGTAGTCTCTCTTGCATTAATGTTACATAATCTGGTGTATCTAAATATTGTGATACTCGAGGTTCAAAAATTGTATCAATCGGTGTCGTAGGCTCTCTTAGGAACATTAAAAAATATGGTGAATATCCCGTTGTCTCATTTGGTGTGATATTATGAATGTATGTGCACTGATCAACGTATTCATCCCAATCATTTTGGTTTTTTCCCACAAACACGGCTAATCTACTTAGCAATGTCCCATTGAATCTTTCCACTAAGCCATCAGTTTGAGGGTGGTATGCTGTTGTGTTGATTTTATGCATGTTAAATATGTTAGCTACTCTTTTTATGGTTTCACTCATGAAATTTTTTCCTTTATCTGTTAATAATTTTCTCGGTGTACCAATTTTAAAGATTATCTTTTCTACAAGTAGTTTGGCTACTGTTTCTGCTGTTTCATCTTTAGTGGGAAATGCCTCTGCCCATTTGGTGAAATAATCGCTAAAAACTAGTATGTGCTTATTCCCATTAATTGTTGTGGGTAGTTTACACAAAAAATCCATTGCGCACAGTTCCATTGGTGATGTTGTAGCTGGGATTGGATGCAAAGGTGCTTTAATCTTTGTTCCTGTATTTTTTCTAGTTGCGCATATTGTGCATGCATTACACCATCTTTTGACATCTTTTTTTAAATCTTCCCAATAATATTTTTGCATCAACCTGCTTGCTGTTTTCCTACTTGATAAATGACCTCCTAAAGCGCCATCGTGATATTGTAATAGAAGAATTTGTCTTAATCTTTGTGGTACTACTATTAATTGTTTACCGCTAAAATCCTCAATAACAACTAACTTCTTACAGATTTTATATTTTTGGTTAGTTCCCTTTTTTATTTCCTCTCTTATTTTGAAGAGTTCTGGATCTTTCATCTGTTCCTCATATATTTCTATTGGTTTTTCAGTTACTAATGCAAAAACTTCTAGTGCTCCTAACTCTGGAATTCGTGATAATGCATCTGCATTCTTGTTTATTCTGCCTGGTTTGTATACAATCTTTATGTGCATGTCTTGTATTTTCATTGCCCACTTTAACAATCTGCTAGATGTATCTTTATGTTTCCATAACCCTTCTAATGGTTTATGGTCTGTTCTAATCACTACCTCAGTTCCATATATGTATGGTTTGAATTGTTTTAATGCAAAAACTATAGCATAACATTCCTTCTCAATTGTTGAGTACCTAATCTGTGCTCCTTTTAATGTTTTGCTTGCATAAGCTATTACATAATCTTTACCCTTTTCTTCTTCTTGTCCTAAGACTGCCCCTACGGCCTTCCCGCTGGCGTCTGTCATGACAATAAACTGTTTTTTAAAATCTGGGTATCTTAATATCGGTGCTGTTATTAATTTTTCTTTTAGTTGATCAAAGGCTTTTTGATGTTCATCTTTCCATTTCTTTTGTGGCTTGTTAATTTTATCGTTAATTTCCTGCACTATTAACACTCCCTTACTCTCTCCCTTTGTTTTGACTCCTTTTGTTAATTCGATTAGTGGTGCTGCTATTTTTGCATAATCTTGTATGAATTTACGATAATATCCTGTGAGACCTAAAAACCCCTGTACTTGTTGTAATGTTTTTGGAACTGGAAATTTTTTAACTACTTCAATTTTATCGGGGTTAGGTATTATACCATCTACTGTAACTATATGTCCTAAAAATAATGCTGAAGGTTCTGCCCATTTACATTTAGTAGGTTTTATTTTAATTCTTGCTTTTCTCAATCTCTGTAATACATTTGCTATATCTTTTAAATGTTCCTCAAATGTTTTTGACGATATTAATATGTCATCCATATATACTGCGCAATGTTGTACATCTACTAGTACTGTATTCATTAAACGTTGAAACGTTGCTGGCGCATTAGTTAACCCAAACGGTAGCCTTGTATATTCATATAAACCATCCTCAATGACAAAAGCAGTTTTTTCCGCATCCCCCTCTTCCATTTGAATTTGCATGTAACCTTTATTTGCATCTATTACTGTGAAATACTTAGTATCCCTAAGTTTATCATATTGTTCTTGTGCTCTCGGGAATGGGTAAGAATCTTTTACTGTTACATCATTTAATTTACGATAATCAATGCACATTCGAATTTCCCCGTCTTTCTTTTTAACCGGTACAATAGGTGATGCCCATTGTGAAAAACTTTGTTTTATTACGCCTGCCTCTTTTAATTCTTTAATTTGTCGTTTTATTTCCTCCCTCAGTTTATATGGTATACTATAGGGTCTCTGTTTTATTGGTCTCGCATTCCCTGTATCGATTACATGTTTGATAATGTCAGTATCTCCTAAATCAAATTCGTGTTTTGCAAAAACATCACTATATTCGTCAAGTAATATTTGTAGTTGTAGTTGTTGTGTTTCGTTTAGATAATTATTATTTATTTTAATTTTATCATAAAATTTAATATTATTCGCTCTACTCTGTTCGACCATTCTTTCACCGACATAACTTGTCATCGACATCTCACCTACTTCAAGTGTTTGCTCTAATTCACCTTTGAACAACTTTCCCAATTTTGTACCTTTATGAATTTTTACTTTATTTCTTTCGTAATTCGCGATTCTTATTGGAATTATCCCATTATTTGGAATTACACACTCGTCTGTTAACATTACATTATGATTTCGTGATATTGCCGTTTCAGGCTCGAAAATGAAAGTGTCCTCACTTTTAACATTAACTTTTACTGGAATTATATGATCACTTTGATACTCTAGTTCAAATGTCTCTAATGCAATTACCTCAGTAAATCTTGCGTCTTGATATATTGCCTTCCGTTTGACTGTACTATCCGTTAAATCGATTACACAGTTTTTTTAACTTTTTGAGTATGTCCATCCCAAGGACACATACGCATTTACATTCTGCTACTACCTTGAAGACATGTTCAACCACTTGATCCGAAAAGTGGACTGTTAATTCGATATCTCCTTTTAATGGTATGTAATGTGATGATAATGAAATTACTCTATCTCTTGTACTCACGATATTTTTCTTTTGATTTTCGGTTAACTGATCTTCTCGAATCATAGAAGCTGCTGCTCCTGTGTCACATAATGCCTTTATTATCGCATCATTTATCACTATTTGTAATTTGGGCCTTGCTTCATTTAACCCTTCCAATATGTCGTCAAGTTCTAACCCGTAACATCCATAGGTTTTCCTTGGAACACAATGACAATTACCATTTTCACCTGGGATTCTAATTTCAATATTATTTCTCAATTCTGTCAATTGTTCTCTTTGATTATCATATAACCCAATATGTGGTTGTTCAATGTTTTCTGATTTGTTTACCTCGTCATCTTTTTCATTGGTGATCATTATTTCACCCTCTTCCTTTCGGCTTTTCATCCGTTTGATTTCTTTGTCGTGCTTCGCAGTGATCAAATATTTCGCTATGAATGGGCATAAACATGCCATCATTTTATATGAATTACCAAAAACTTGTCTCAGTTGTCTTAACGAAACTAATGATGAACAAATCATTTTCAGTAGTGCTACTGTATAATATATACCTAATATAGTGGAAAACGTATTTCCGAGAATCGCAAAATATCCCCATATGCTGTATAATACTCTATACACAACTTTCTTGAAATGCTCTTTTGATAATAATACATCAAAGTTGTAATTCCCTCCATAACTATTTTCGATGATTTTGTTTACCATGATAGAAAGAACTTTTTCTTTTTCATGAGGAAATAACATATGTTTCTGGCGCTCTCTATCGCCTCTCTCGTATACATCCCATTGTTATCCATTTCGTTGACTTCCTGAAATTCTAACTTTTTCTCAAGTTCAGTTAGTTCTAGTTTTTGTGGTTTAGTCGCTTCTTTTCTATCTGACATTGTAATCCACATATCATCATTTATTTTGTATAATGGATCTAATAGATTAGTACATTTATCAATTTTTCTCGGAACATAGTCTTTATCTGTTAATATCCTTGTTATTGGTTGGAGGTACACAGTTTCTCCTTTATACACTACTGGCAATTCGTTCGTGCACTTATTATTCGTTGCTAAAGATACGCTAACCGGTTTACACTGAAATGTTTGTATCACTTCGCCGACAACTCTTGCAAATGTCCCTTTCTCTGCAAATAAGATTGGTGCCATTAAATCTGGGTTTGTGACTGCAACCGCCATCTTTGTTCTTAATATTTCTCTATTAAGTTTACAATCGTTTGCAATAGTTGCTTGATATACTTTGTCCAATTGTACTAACTGATGATGATAAAAGTAGTCGATTTTATTATTAAAATATGACGCTAGCTTGACATCGAATTTATCTATTTTCGATTTTGCCTCTTTAATTTCACTTCCGCTGATATAAATTCCTTCATAATTTGTTTGTATAACTGCTTTTCCACATTTGATACTTTCACCTTTCCCCACAAATCTCATCGCTTCTGTTTCAGAATCTGACATATATATCGTTGGTGTATCTTTCTCTTGAATTATCGTTGCTCGTCGTTTTTGGTCTTTAATGTTCTTGGATTCTACATCGGTGAACTGTTTACCTCGTATTGTTCTGAATTTCAATGTCTTTAGTTTAGTTAGATGGCATTCGTATTTGTTTACCTTGTATATGATCATTGACTCGCCTGTATCGCAGCTTGTCTCATCTAATGTACAGAACTTATGTGTCATCATTTTCTTTGATGAACTATCAAATGACGACTTGAATTTCCTTAATTCAATATAATATTGTCGTCTTACTACAATATTGTCTGCTACATGCCCCCATATTTTATACGTTCCTCCTTCACAATATCCTCCTGTTGATGACCATCCAACGACATTTACTAATTGCCTTACTCGTGCTCCTACCTGAGCATTTAGTTCAAATCCATCCGGCGTTTTTATCTTTTTTGTCTTAAACGCATTTTCACATTCGATTGGTGCTATTATTATCGCTTCTGGTGCCCATGTTGGAGTTAATATTGTTCTCGCTATTTTATTACATACAAAACTTTCCTCTGAATATTTAACGATACACTCTCCTGCCTCAGTGTGAATGAAGTCAGACTCTTGATATATGTGAAAAATCTTTGGATCTGCAACAATTAGTTTTGTTGGATTAGCCTCTGGGCAATTTTCTACATCTAATAATGAATATTTCTGTCCCCACTTAGGATTCTGACAGTCATACGCTATGATCGCATTATTTCCTTTTATCAGATCTAACAATAACGTTATTACTATAATTACTATTGACATTGTCGACTTTCTTTCTTTTTGACTTGGTCTCATAGTTGTTTTATTTACTAGATTTTTTACTGTTTCCTCCGTATCATCTATTTCTACATTAATATTATCTTTTACGCTTTCCTTATCATTTTCGATTAGGCTCTCATCATACAGTATTTTCCATCCTCCTTTTAATTTTATCCATGGCATAGCATCTATCTTCAGTTTATTATATATCATTTTAGCAATATTTTCTATCTGATTCTTTGGATTCAATCGCAAAAGTTTCTTGTATCTTGCTATTAAATATGCCATTGCCGTAATCACTTTATCTCGATTAACTCCTGTTGTAAATAGTATCTTTAACACTGTCTCTTCATTCGCTTCCTCAGCACTCAATTCTCTAATCTCTTTTTCCATTAATTTAATCTTTTTAACTATATTTTCTATTAATGTTGATGGTTTTGCTTCCGGAAATCGTCTCATATTCATTGCTTTAACTAACTCCATTATCATTTTTATGTCTTTGTCATTATCCTGATTTTTTGGGACTTCCTGTCTCATATTATTTGCAATATCTCTTAAACGCTCTGCTGCCTTTCTGTCATCTGACTTTTCGGCTATTTCCGATTTTCGAGGCCTTCCTCTACCTCGTCTCATCGTCTCTGCATCCTGCATATTTGCTTGTTTCGCAATTTTTTCTATTGTCTCATGTAAATTATCATATTTAGTATCGATAGGTTTAAAGATTTCCTCGCTAGCTGTTGGTGACCTCATTGCCCCTCCTGAAGAAGCATCCCACAATCTAAATAATTTGTCGTAGTCATTTTCATCGTTTATACTCAATTCTACTGATGGAGTTGGTGTATCAACTTGTTTACTTTCTTGCCTTTCTATTACGGCCGAAATAATATTGTTATCAATAACATTTACCCCATAGTCTATTATGTATTCGTTATTCATCATTTCTACCCCGTTAAAATACAGTTTCACTTTATCATTATCTCCCAATTTCTCGGGCCAATTAGCTCTGGCCATCTGTTTCACTTTATTCACTTTTGTGCAAACATGTACCCCTGTACTACGCATAAGTATTCTCGAAAGGTCCTTTGCCTCAATAGTTATATTCAATGACTCATGTAATTTCTGATTTTTTCTCACAAATTCACCATAGCATTTTATCATTTCTTTCAATTCTATTTCTAATTCAAATACTCTTGTCATATTTTGTCTCTTTACCATTATTGGTATCAAATTTCTCAAATATTCTAAGTCAATTCCTTCGACTTGAACTCTATTTATTATACGCAATGTCTCATTATCATCATAAGGCCATTTCTCTAATGTCTCTTTCAATTCCTCTTTTAATTCTTTACATCTATTTGCTTCTGCAAGAAATTTCTCATCCGCTTCTCTTGCTTCACGAAACTCATCATTATCTATATCTACATCATTGGTAAAACACTGAAACTCATTTAATGACATTTCTAACTTTCTCTCAATAAGTCTCCCATATTGAGTTTTAAATTCTTTTAATTCCTCTCTCAAACTGTTTATTTCATCATTAGCTGATATCAACTCAGCACTATTAATCTGTTTTATCTCAGGCTCATTTTTAAATCTCACTCTATTAGGCGATTCGCTTCGCGCATTATTGCATACTTTAGCTAAGTGACCATATTTCTGGCAATTATAACATTTGATTTGTCCATTAAAATTTACTTTATCTCTACCATCATTATTATAAGGGCTCCCTCGCCTTTCTCTGTATGAATTCTGTCTATATGGACTTGTCTGTCTACGTCTCAATTCATTTGTATTATCTCTATTATCATATCTATTATTTCTATCATATTTATTATTTCTCAAATTATTTCTACTAAAATCGACTCGATTATCTCTCGTATAATTATTTCTATTATATTCATTACGATTGTCTCTATCGAAAGTATTTCTATTGTTTTTATTCTCAAAATTTCTGTTTCTCACATTATCAAATCTTCTCCTGTTTTCAGGTGATTGACTTCTATCCGGACTCGGGCTTACCCTTCGTCTATTTTTTACAAAGTTCAAATATAGTTGTTTCATCTCCTCCCAGGGGATGTTGTCATCAGATTTACCCAACTCAGATTTTACCTCTATGGGTTTTTGGATTTCCATTGCATCTACGTGTGAACTAAACCGATCTCGTTGTATTGCTTCTATACGCTTAGCTTTATGAACTAATTCATTTAAATTACCATATTCTACCATAATTAGTGCTTTATATAAATATTTTTGTATACCATTCCAAAACTGATCTTCAATTAATTTTGCTGTGTGCTCGCCTGCACCAAATGCCTTTTTCGCTAACTCCGTAATCGTATATACATATTCACCAACTGATTCTCTAGTACCTTGGTATCTGTTTCTAAATTTTTGAACATTTATCTTTTGTAAATCGCTATCGATTACTATTTCTGCTCTCAGATATCTTACGAGTTGATCAAAATTATTTCCTTTACATTCTAAGTTATTGTATGCCTGTAACGCATAACCTTTTAAATATAGTGGTATTCTCATTTTTAACTCATCAGGTGTCCAACCACAAGCTTCTGCATACTGAGCGATCTCAGTGAAAAAATCGTCGAACTTTTCAGGCTCTCCTCTATATGGTTCTACTGGTAAAATTTTATGTAATTATTATTATTATTATTCATCCTATAGACTATTCTATTTCTGAGATTATAAACTATTTCGGGTTGATTATCTATTTTATCTTTTTAAATTATTTAATAATTTTCAAAACTGAAATTATTTATTTAAAAATTGGTCAATGATATTGTTTTTTATAAATATATTTTCCCAATATAAAATACTATACCCTCTGATCTCAATTCCTATCCCCCAAATTGTGAATGACAATAATTGATTTTAAAGTCCCGGTTCGCGGCACCAAATGTTGAGGTCTCGATAATCGGGAACACTCAACTTACTGGTTCTTATATATATCAAAACAAAGACAATTGTATAGAATAAAATTTATTATAAATCAACAATTACCAAGTATAGAAAATTTGTAATGCTTCGACAATCCTTGTCAATAACTTTTCCTGAAATGCTTGTAAGGTTTTATGTAGATTGTTATATGTTGTGTATGCGTGTTATGTCTTAGTATGCTTGTCAATATGTGAATCTTTTTTGTACTGATTCGTTGATTAAATTATTCGAAGGATTAACCTTTGAATAAGAGTTCTCGCAGAATTTTTGGGCGAACAAAATGAATTTTGTATCGCTATTTATATTAATTTTTTTGATATGAAATCAAGAGTTAATACTTAAAATAATTTATTATTATTATAAAATTAAGATTTATTATTTTCAAGAATACTCAAATTTATTTTCTATTACTATAAAATCAAGATTTATTATTTTCAAGAATACTTAAATTTATTTTCTATTACTATAAAATCAAGATTTATTATTTTCAAGAACACTTAAAATAGTAGGTAGAAACTAGCTTACTGCAACAATTACCCCCCCCCCCAGGGGGGGGGGGGGGGGGTAAAATTGTTGCAACTTTTTATTACGCAATTGTTGCAACTCACATTTTTTGCTTTCAGGGATTTTTGGTCCAAATTTTTTTTTATCAGACTATAGTGAAGGGGTCTCGATGGTCCTGGGATTTTCAATACAAAAAAAAAAATTTCTATACAAAAACGATGGTCCTGGGATTTTCAATACAAAAAAAAAAATTTCTATACAAAAACGATGGTCATGGGATTTTCAATACAAAAAAAAAATTTCTATACAAAAACGATGGTCATGGGATTTTCAATACAAAATATTTTTTTCAATAGAAAAAGGCGGTCTTCAATAAAAAAGCATGGTAATTTAAGGTCTCAGGACATTTTTTTGCTGCAACTTTTGATTACGCAATTTTTCAGACTATAGTGAGGGGGTCTCGATGGTCCTGGGATTTTCAATACAAAAAAAATTTTTTCAATACAAAAAGGTGGTCTCACTAAAAAAGCATGGATTATTCACACTATAGTGAGGGGGTCTCGATGGTCCTGGGATTTTCAATACAAAAAAAATTTTTTCAATACAAAAAGGTGGTCTCACTAAAAAAGCATGGATTATTCACACTATAGTGAGGGGGTCTCGATGGTCCTGGGATTTTCAATACAAAAAATTTTTTTCTATACAAAAACGATGGTCCTGGAATTTTCAATACAAATAAAATTTTTTCAATAGAAAATTCGACTATCAATAAAAAAGCATGGATTTTTCTAGTTCAATTAAGGTGGGTCTCCTTAGTCCTGAGAAATAGGTGGTCTACACTAAAAAAGCCAAGGAATTTTCAGACTATAGTGAGGTGGTCTCCTTTGTCCTGAGAAATAGGCGGTCTTCAATAAAAAAGAGTGGTAATTTAAGGTCTCAGGATATTTTCAATACAAAAAGGTGGTCTACACTAAAAAAAAGAGTGGCAATTTAAGGTCTCAGGATATTTTCAATACAAAAATCCGATTATCAATAAAAAAGCATGGATTTTTCTAGGCCAATTAATGCGGGTCTCCTTGGTCCTGAGAAAAAGGTGGTCTACACTAAAAAACGTGGTAAATTTTTCAATTGAAGTAAATAATGGTCCTAAAAATTAAATTACAATAAATTATGGTCAAAATTTTTGAATTACAGTAAATTATGGTCCTAAAAATTAAATTACAATAATTTATGGTCAAAATTTTTGAATTACAGTAAATTATGGTCCTAAAAATTAAATTACAGTAAATGATGGTCAAAATTTTTGAATTACAGTAAATTATGGTCAAAATTTTTCAATTACAGTAAAATAAGGTCCAATTTTTCATTTAAAGTAAATAACGGTCCTAAAAATTAAATTAAAGTAAATTATGGTCCTAAAAATTAAATTAAAGTAAATTATGGTCCTAAAAATTAAATTAAAGTAAATTATGGTCCTAAAAAATTAAATTAAAGTAAATTAAGGTTCTAAAAAATTAAATTAAAGTTAATTAAGGTCTAAATTTTAAATTAAAGTTAATTAAGGTCTAAATTTTAAATTAAGTAATCAATGGTAAAAAATTTTAAATAAGTAATAATTTTAAATAAGTAAATTAAAGTAATGTAATAAGTAAATTAAAGTAATATTTTAAAATTTATTAACAAAAAGTTGAAGGTGTTTGAGAATTGAAATTTTTTAATGAAAATTTTTATGAAATAATTTTTTAAGTAATTTTTAATAGAAATTTTTATGGAATAATTTTTTAAGTTAATTTTTAATGGAAATTTTTATGGAATATTTTTCAATGATAATTTTAGATGGAAAATTTCAATGAAATATTTTTCAAAGTCAAATGAAAATTTTAATGGAATAATAAAAATAGTAATAATATATCAACCAAATACATAAAAATGAACTATACACATAAAACACAAACAAATAACAAATGTAAAGATATAAAATTTATTCAATAAAATTAGTCCTCATCGGACAAAATAACGTCATCGATATCGATGTCATCTTCTCCAAAATCTTCATTTAATTCTTCCTCATCTTCTCCAAAATCTTCATTTAATTCTTCCTCATCTTCTCCATCATTTTCTCCAACATTTTCTGAAACATTTTCTGCAACAATTTCTGCAACATTTTCTCCAATATTTAATTCACTTAATCTTACATGCCCATATGCAAGACTAGTATTTTTCCCCACCCAAACCCTTTTGTCATCTTTGTTTGTTAGTGCTATTTTTGTGTTTTTAATTGTAAAAATTTGATGATTTTTGCTTGTTATTTTAGTCTGAGGAACCGAAAAAATCTGGTTAGTGTTATAACAATCCAGGTATGACTGATGTTTTATGTCACTACCTTTCAATGTTACACCTTTAGCCTTTTTTGTTTCCTCATCACCCAACAAGCTATAACATTTAGGTCTAAGAAAAACCCATTCCTTATATTTAAGACCTTTATTCTCGTCTTTGAACTTTCCAATGACTGAATCAAGGTTCTTACTATATAAGGAATGACAACTATTGTAATTGGAAGTATCCAATAAATTATCTCGAATCATTGCAGGTAAAAGAACCTCTAGTTTACAGTTAATGACTTTGAGGAAAAAAGAATCTGTATCACCTGCAACGATATTAATTTTACAATTAAACTCATTGCGAAATGATTCCAGATCCTTATATTGCAATTCATACATTCTAAGTTTAGATAGATCAAGTACAGATTGACCAATGTAACTTGGTCTATCTAAACATATAGAATCTGAATTCAATAATGCTGCGATTAAATTATCATCTATTTTAATTGATTTTTTAAAAGTAGGCTTTGACGAATATTTAACAAGTTTACCGGCAGTTGTACAAAGACGAAGATTCATTCTTCTCTTTAAATTTTCAACTGTTTTGCCGTATAAACTGTTATTTAGTAATTTATAATAATTTTTATCTAAGTTATTTATGCTTTTTGACCGTAATTCGGTATTTGTATCTATATATTTTTTAAAAATTGGTGATTGCTTAAATCTTACACCCCTATTTACACGTGTTACTTTAACACCAAGTTCTAAATATAATTTTAATAATCTCCAATGAATAACATAATTAGATTTTGGAAGATGAGTTAATAATAATTTTTCAACCTTAGACCCAGCAGGTTTCATTTTTTCAGCAGCTACAGGGAAATCATCCAACTTATCATGAAGCTCAGAAGGAATTACAAGATCAACTTCAAGTGTGTATCCATAAGACAAAGATTCGAGATTTAAATTCCTACATTCATCCATTATTTTATCAAATCCATCAAGAACCCAACAAAATTCGCCACAAGGTAATGATTGACTTAAAGCCCAACCATAAAGATTATTAATATCTATATAAAGTAACTCGGTGTTCTCGTCGGTTTTTACGTAATGCTTATTCACAAAAGTAAGACCGCCTCTTATTCCACCCTCATAAAAGCTAAACATTTCGTTTTCAGTTATGAGTTCAATTGGTTCATTTAAAGACATTAATGCAGAAGACCAAGACATACCTGGAATTCCGAAATAATTCAAAGGCTCTAATCTATTGTGAGCAATGGATTTCAACCTAAACTGATGAAAGAAATCAGCCAAAAGAAAACAATCAAGTTTTAGGTAGATCATCATATAATCTAATAAAGTTCTGCAATTAGATTCTACCCAAATCTCCTGAGCTTTTTCATACTCAAGCTCAGTGACACCCTCCCAGATTGGTGGTAATTCATACGTAGTTTGTAGAACATCTAAAGAAGTGGCGAAATTATAAGGGAAGATTCCTTTTTCACATACTATGGTGCCAGAAAAAGCAGAATTAGTAAAAGGCAAAGAATTCAAAGTTTTGACTGCTTTAGCCAAAGAATCATTGACAAATTGATATGAATCAATGAATCTTAGGCTAATTTTGCCTAAATGAGCAATCAAAGATATAAATTTTTCCGTAGTTATTGGGATGCACCCTAAATTCCAATTTTTAAATTTATTTAATCCATATTTAAGTATATGATGCATATCGTATCCCTTCAAGTTGTGAAATACGATAGGCAAAATTTTATTTATTTTTCTATTTACGTTACATGTGCTACAAGCTGCACCCAAGTATTTGCCCGTAAAATGATCGTGATCTCTAACAGGATCCACGATAGATTTCAAACAAAGATAACAAACCGTTGAATTAATGAATTGTTGTTGCTCATTTTTAGTTAATTTAATCATTGGTTTCCTACCCATTTTATAATAAAAAGGAAGAACCTTATTTAATGCTATATCCTCTATAGCACTTAAAAAACTCTCGACGCAATCTAAACCTATGAACTGCTGATAAGATTTAGATCCGTCAAAGTTATTTACTAGTAAAAGACCAGCAGATATTGGCATGTGTCGCTGAAAATGATCATTATCACAAGGTAAAATAGCCTCAAAATCGGCATAAACTACGAAAGGAGGAGTTACTGTTTTCGACCAGTCAGTAAACTGTAAGAATTTATTTTGAGGGAAAGTATAAAGAGTAGTTCCTAATTGATTGCGTTTGCATAATATTTCATGTTTTTCTAGTGCGTTTCTATTGTAAAAACCATTCAAACAACGATGACACCATATTGATTGTATGCGTGTAGGACAACTAGTGTTTATGTTGCAATTCAGTAACCTATTTAAATTGCTTATAGCAATGTAATGAAAATTGTTCCCTTTATTTAATAAAAGTAAATTAATTACTGTTCCATTTAAAACTTTGGAACGATGTATAATGTCTAAATGGGGGTGTTTTAAAACGTAACTATCTATTAATTGTTTGCTATTGTCATAAGAAAAAATGTTAATTATTAAACCAGGATTTTTGGCCTCGAATTTTCTAATATCTTTTAATTTCATTGGTAAGTCTAATGGATTATATATTAACTCAGATAAATTATAACTGGATGTTCTATTTCTATATTGGCTAATAACCTCATCATATTTTAAAATAGCTAAAATGCTATATAAAAAACATGAATCGTCGGTGTTTTTTACATTAATTAAGCATTTTTTATTTTTTAGACAAGTAGGTAGTTCAATGAAACTCCTACCACTTAATCTGCTTAACCTACTTATTTTCGTTATAGTGAAGTGGATTTCTGTTATTTTTTTTATAATCCAACTACTTCCTAACTCTGTGATATTACTTATTTTCTCGTTTAGTTCCCTAATGCCTTCGTCAAAAAATGATGCAGTTAAAGGTTTTGCGTAATTCGAAATATTATTAACCTTTATTTCCCCGTCTTTTTCAAATTCGATTGTTATTCCGAATTGAATTTTGACGGAGCCTAATTCGTTAATAATATCTCGTAATTTTATAATTAATTGTTCTGGAAATATTATTTCCTTTATATTCAAGTTACTTGTATTTAGACTTAAAATTTGATGTGTACCCCTTAAATCTTTTTGTACTATGGGTACATTACCTCCTATTTGTACATTAGTAGTCGAAGAGTCGAGTGAAAGATTATCAAATTCATTATTGGGTTCATCTACATCCCAAGAGTCGAGTGAAAGATTATCAAATTCATTATTGGGTTCATCTACATCCCAAGAGTCGAGTGAAAGATTATCAAATTCATTATTAGGTTCATCTACATCCCAAGAGTCGAGTGAAAGATTATCAAATTCATTATTGGGTTCATCTACATCCCAAGAGTCGAGTGAAAGATTATCAAATTCATTATAGGATTCATCAACTAATCCGACCTGGGATTCAACAAAAGGCAATCCATCATTGGATTCAGCAAAAGACAATCCATCATTGGATTCAGCAAAAGACAATCCATCATTGGATTCAGCAAAAGACAATCCATCATTGGATTCATCAACTAATCCGACCTGGGATTCAACAAATGTATTTAATTTAATTTTTTTATTAGTAGTATTTATTTCAATAGTTGAAGGACGTTTAAAAATAACATCTTTTTTAGAATTGAACCTATCTAAATGTTGTTTATGCTTATTATAAAAAACGCTATATGTTAAGGGCTCGCTAATCTTACATATGGGGCATATAAAAAAAGTTTTATTATAGTATTTTTTAGAATAATAATTCTCCATTACAGAATGGCAATTATTATGTTCTTTCGACGAACAATAATTTGGGTAAAGTATACCTAAAAATATATACATTTAAAAATTTGGCTAAAACATTTGATAAAAATATTAAAATTTTCTTATAATTTTGCATGTATGCAACCAATCAAAATTAATTATTTGCTATAAATGATAATTTAATGAAATAAATTTAACAAAAAATGTCTACTATAAATAGTATCCTATTAGAAGAAAATAGTACATCAGTTATAGGTATGGTATGTAAACCTCCTATTCAATTCCTTCAATATAATATGTACTATTTGAAATATCCTATTACTTATTCGTTCAAGGTAATTTTTTTTTTATTTATTTAATATTAATTTGTTATAGGAACCAGTTAATTTAAAAACATGTCAATTCAATATTCAAATTGGAGATATTGGGGAAGAAGATAGAAAAAATCTTGGAGAAATTCTTAAATTAATTAATAAAGAAATGAGTTTTAATGAAAAATTTACATTTATCAATTGTGAAAAAGGATGTAAATTAGATGAAGATAAAAAGTCAAAAGTTCGAATACTTATTCAAGGAGTCAAGATAAATGGAGTTATAATTAAACCAATTTGGAAAATTACAAATGTTTTTGAATAAATGTTTATATTTAAGTGTTATTTTAAATTAAATGTTGTTGAAAAAATTTTTATTTTAAAGTTAATAATTATTTAATAATAATAAGGGTCAGATTATTTATATTAAAGACTACTGCATGCTCACTGCAGACTACTATGTAGCTACGTGCTCACTGTAGACTACATTATTTATATTAAAGACTACTGCATGCTCACTGCAGACTATTATGTAGCTACGTGCTCACTGTAGACTACATTATTTATATTAAAGACTACTGCATGCTCACTGCAGACTACTATGTAGCTACGTGCTCACTGTATACTACATTATTATATTAAGTTTTATCACTATAAAAAAAAATTGCGAGGGATTTGCCTATTTCAAAATATTTTTACTCTTAATAAAAAAAAAATAGCATTAATATCATTTAAAAAATTTAAATTTCATTATAAAAAATATCATTATAAAAAATTTTGCGAGGGATTTGCCTATTTCAAAATATTTTTACTCTTAATAAAAAAAAATATCATTAATATCATTTAAAAAATTTAAATTTCATTACAAAAAATATCATTATAAAAATTTAAATTTCATTATAAAAAATATCATTATAAAAAATTTTGCGAGGGATTTGCCTATTTCAAAATATTTTTACTCTTAATAAAAAAATAGCATTAATATAATTTAAAAAATTTAAATTTCATTACAAAAAATATCATTATAAAAATTTAAATTTCATTATAAAAAATATCATTATAAAAAATTTTGCGAGGGATTTCCCCTTATTTCATTAAAAAATTTTATTTAAAATATTAGTAAAATATTAGATTATAAAAAATGAGTGAATTTCCTCTTAAGATCAAATAAAATTTTATTAAAAAATTATATAAAAATATCATTAATAATCATTAAAAAATATTAGTAATTTCATCTTATAAAATTTTATAAAAAATTGATAAAAATACTTACATTTGTTCATAGTTTCATTCATTTCATAATTTTTGTTCATTTTCAAATTTTCATTATTATTTTTAATCATTTTCATAGTTTTTTTAGATTCAATCATTTTTATTATTCGTTGATTTTTTTTTTATCTAAAAAATAATTAAATTTTAATAATTTAAAAAATAAAATTCTTACGATCCTTGGTACTAGCAAATTATGACCAAATTTGAGAAACAAATCATTTATATACTTCTTCTTCTACTTAATACACTACGTAATAAATAAATTTGATACCAAGCGTAATAATTAAAGGATTTGATATCAAACGTAATAATTAAAGGATTAAATAACTTGTGTAATAATTAAAGGATTAAATAACTTGCGCAATAATTAACTTAATTAAAAATTTATTGAAATAATTTAAATAATAAACTAAAATTTATTGAAATAATTTAAATTAATTTTATCCAATTGATTTATTTATAAATTATAAAAAATCATTTACTTACTCTATTATTTAAAAATTTTATTATATGCTTATCGAAAAATTAAAATGGAATGCATTGTTTGCTACACTGAATACGCTATAGAAATGTTTATAACTATTGGCTGTAACCATTCGTTTTGTAGAATAAATTATTTTAATTGTGAATATTTTTTTTTTTGAATATTTTAATTGTGAATATTATTTTAGTGAATATTTTAAAAACAACTTTTTATTATAAAAATTTATTTCATTGACTTTAACCAAGCCAAACAATGTTGTCCACATGTTTTTGTTATAGGATTTTGGTAACGTATTCGATTGTATTCAATTGGCATTGACATTGATTGTAGTTTATTGATTAATATAGGCGGATAATAGAATCCCATTGGATCAAATGCATATATTTTGTCTGGTTTCACGTATACTGCAAGCCAATGTTCACCATTCAGATTAGCAGATTGAGTATTTACAATTATTGCTTTGTTGACATCTAAATAAGGTATTTTGTCTAATGGGAAAACACCTAGAAATTCTTTTCCTAGTAATTTTCTTCCGATAACATGTATCTGAATAGAACTAAATTAATAATAATTAAATAATTTAAATTAATTCTTACTTCATATTTGATTAATTGATTTTCTATATTTGGTTTATATTATACCAAAACAGTACGAGTAGATGTAATTTGAATTTCTTTTTCAAAAACTCCATATACAATTACAGAAACAGCTTCAGTAAGTGAAGATGCGAATTTAATATCTAATCGCAAATTTCCACTTTGTGGTAACTGACTTTGATGAAGATCAAAATCTGGTGCCAATACGAATGTAAAGAATGGATACTTGCTCTTAAAATCAGACATGGTGATACCACAATTCATATTTTTATTTAGATAACCCATATTTCTAATAATCGATTGCATATAACTTGTACTATAATCATCATTCTCAAAATCTTGACTATATTTTTCGCGATAATCACTTCCTTTACTTAAAGTTATGGACTTGACATTAAAGTGATCAAATATAGAAAATGATTCTGAAAACGATCCACTAAATCTTTTACTAGATTGAAATGCAACAAGTATAAAATTAGGTAATCGTCTATCTCCAAATATTTGTTCTTTATAAAAAGAGGAAGAACCAATAGGTAATGAGAAATCAACAACTTCTTTGCTTCTTAAAGGATAAATCGCATTTTTTGTAGACAGACCAATTTGATGTCCTGCCAAAACCGATGGTTCAACACGAACTCTTCTAACCATTAATTTTGCGTCTAATAATAAAATTTTCGGTTCAATTTTCGCACAAGTTAAACTAAGTGTTGGATTTGATCTTGTTAATTTAATTTGAACACTAACACCTGGTAGTAAATATTTAGGTTGATCAAAGAAATCAAATTGAAGTGGGGAACATAAAGAAAAGGATTTTGATTTTTCAATCCATGTTTTTCTCGTAAGATCTTTGTTAGTATACCCCATTCCACCTAAAGATGTTCGTTTAGTATCTCCGTCATAATTTATAAGTGTTTCAATTAATGCTTTGTGGGCAAATCTATCATTTGATCCTTCAACTTTGATTGAATTAAAAATTAATTCAACATCTTTAAAAAGGGTTTGGAAGAAGAAATTATTTGGAATTACTTCTGATTCGCCTAAATTCTCGCCTAAATTATTAACAACTTTCAATTGAATATATAACAAAGTATCATTCAAATCTAAATATTCAGTCTGCGATCCGTTTATGTAAAATTGAATCGAAGAAGAACCAGCATCTGTAATAGAATTTCTTGGGTAAATATCTTCAAATGCTCCATGTTCAATCACTGCTTGGGGAGAAGGTCTATCAAAAAGACATAATTCTGATTTAGCACTAATCATTTTTCAAAGATGGTACCATATCCTTTCATTCTTTTGTTTATATGTTTCTTCATAATTTTTCGACGTTTAAGTATTCCGCCTTTTTGTTCTTTATCATTTTTAAATACATCGGATACTTTATTAATTACTTCAGGTAAATGTTGCATCACTGCTGGTAATGATTCTTTAATTTCAGAAATTGCATTTGATTTTAAAGCAGGCAAGATATTTGCATTGTTATTTATTACGTCATTAGCTGTTTTCATACCAAAATTTCCTATTCGTCTAAGAATTGGGAGTGCAAATCTACCTATTGTCTTCAACCAACCGGTTCCATATTGTTTACCAACAAAATATGGTAAATCACCACCCGATTGGTTACTACTATAAAAATGTATTATGTCAGGATTACTCATTTATTTTACGAAAATGTAATGTCAAGTATGTTTTATCTTCTTTTCCAAATATATATTTTCCACTATCATCTCGTATATTGATTTCTATATTGTTTATATATGAAGACGATACAGGTAAGTACATTGGATTCTTTTCAATTATTTGTACTAAATCATCTTTTTTATGTTTTTCCACCCAAATACATTTCAAAAGAGGGACCAATGTATCACCAACAATAATAGGTTCGATAATATTTGTATAGATCATCAATTGTTGATTGCGTTGTAATACTTCAGGTTCTTTAAAACCAATAATAAGTTTGTCAGTATATGTTTCTTCTAATAATCCTAAACTATTAGCTAAAAATTTACTAAATTGAACTTTACTGACATCATCATCCATTACAATTTTAACGATTTTTCCTTTTTGAATATCAACAGATTTAAATGGACGGGGATAAAAGGTTGATAGTTGATCATTTATTTGTGAAAGATCCGTAATGATATTTTCTTCGAATGTATCTGTATACTCGACATCGTAATAATATTGTATAGTTAATCGAATTGTATCAAACTTTATTTTTCGATTATTTGGAGGAATAGTGATTTGGTTCAAGGTTTGTTTAAAAGTTATTTCTTTTTCTGAAAATCCCAATTTTTGTGCTTCTTTAATACTATCGAATTCTACTTTAAAAGGAAAATATTTACAATTAATGTTCAATGTATTTCCATCAATATATATTAAATAAAATGGAGAGTCGTGACTGATTGTATATTCATTTTTTTCTTGGTTAAAGTAAAAGTATTCATAACTTGTATGTAATACACTTTTACTATATTTGACATTTGAATTACTGTAAAAAGGAAAATAATTATACACAAAGGTAAAGTCCATGAGAGCTACTTCCCATTCACCATCCAAGTAAATAGGATTTTGAAATTCGACATTAAATTTACCTGCTTCATTATTTGGATGAGTCTGAGGACAACTATTAGAAGGTAAATTCACATAAAAATCTTTTTTAATCATTTATTTTACGAAAATGTAATGTCAAGTGTGTTTTTGTATCTCTACTAAATTTTATTAATTTTCCACTATCATCTCGTATATTGATTTCAATGTTGTTTATAGAAGAATTAGAAATTGGTAGATACATTGGATTCTTCATTTCTAGTTGCACAATTTCTCCTTGTTCATATTTTTTTATCCAAATAGATTTCAATAACGGAACTCTTACATCTCCAACAGTCAATGGTTCGATAATATTTGAGTAAATAAACATTTGTTGATGATGATTAAATAATTTTGGAATTTTTGTTCCAATAATTTCTTTCTCTGTAAATGTTTGTTTCTTTAATCCCAACGTTTTTGTTAACTTTTTATCAAAGGTTATTGATGAAATGTTATCAGCAAGACTTATTTTAACCAATTCATTATTTTGTATTTTTAAATCTTTAAAGGGAGACGGATTAATTGTCATTAACTGACCATGTATTTCAGATAAAGTATTGATGTATAGTTCATCTTCGAAATAATGTTCAAATTTTGTTTTTTCAACAACACTTATAATTATACCAAATTGATCAATTGTTTTATCTTCTGTAAATTTTGGTAATTTAATTCGCAAATGATCACTATCACTAATAACCGATACTGATTTTAATCCAAATTTATTAGCATGTTCAAAATCTGGAAACGTTATTTTAAATGGAACATGTGGACAAACAACAACCAAATTCTCATATCTTTCAATGAACATGTCAACTTCAGGAGTATTTTTAGGATTTATTACTTCAAAGGTTCGATTTGAATTATTTATTCTAAAATATTTAATTTCTTCATCCATCTTTACTTTTTCATATTGTATCAATGAATTACTGTAATAAGGAAAAGTATTATACACAAAGGTAAAGTCCATGAGAGCTACTTCCCATTCACCATCCAAGTAAATAGGATTTTGAAATTCGACATTAAATTTACTAGCTTCATTATCAGGGAAAATAAGAGGACAACTATTAGAAGGTAAAATAATATAAAAATCTTTCATAATATTTATTTAATCAATTGATTTTCGGATATCCAAGATGGAGTTTCATATCCATGCCATTTAACATAGTATTGTTTATATTTACCATCTTTTTTGGTTTTTAAAATCTTTTGAATTCTAAATATTGTAGGAGCAGGAATTACTTGGAGTTCTTGTTCATAGAATTTACCAGTGATTGGTTTGTTTTCATGATCAACTATCACATACATGACAGGATTCTGTTTTGTATCGATTTTAAAAATTTGATATACTTCATCACTCCAATTATTATCAAAGTTTTTGATGAATGGTGAAGAATTGATTTTACTAATTCTTACATGATCACCAACCTTGTATTTTGGTTTATTGATTTTCTCTAACTTTGGTTGATTTTTAGTAAAATCAGCAGGTGTTTGTCCTTTTAATCCTCTGTGTGGTGAATGATTGTAACTGAAAATAATTTTTGGCAAAACATTTATCCAAGTTTTATTACCTTGATATACAAAATATTTTTTCAAACGTTCTCTTAAAGTTCGATTAAATCGTTCTACATGAGCAGCTTTGAACTGAGAAAATACCGAGTAGTGGTTTATTCCTTTGATAACCTCTTTAACTTTGCTGTTATAAAATTCTTTACCTAAATCATATATTTAAAAATTTATTAATTAAATTTAATTACCTAAATCCGTTTGTAAATTAATAGGTTTACCATCTGCAAACATTTCTTTTATCGCATCAGCCATTTCATTTGCAGATTTAGTTTTTGTAGGAACAGCACGAGCATATCTATTAAAAACATCTATACAAGTCAGAATATATTTGTACCCCTTGTTAATTTTTGAATAAGGTATCATTTCCATCAAATCCATTTGCCATACATCATTGTTTCCAATTGTTTTGTATGGTCTTGTTGGAAATCGTTTCAACATTGGTTTATTTAAACTATATGCTAATTGATTAGATAACCATTTCTGAGTTTCTTTCTTTGAATTATTCACTCGTTTTGTTAATTTTTCTACGCCACCAAAACCATCTGGATCTTTTGGGTTTGTCCATATTGTTTTTAACTTTTTCTCTTTTGTTTTCACTTTTTTCACTTTTGTTTTCACTTTTGATTTCACTTTTGTTTTCACTTTTTCCACTTTTGTGTTGGTTTTGTGATACGTTTCCTTCATTATTACAACAAGTTGTCAAAATATTAAAATCTACAATATTTTTATTTGGTAATGAACTCTTGATACCCATTAAGAACTTAATGATGAGATTGCACTAATTGCAGATAAGACTATAGGAATTAGTGCACCCAAGAACCCTCCTTTTTGTTTATATATTATCTTTCTCATTAGACGACGATTTTTTGTATCAACTAGAGATAAAAGTGATCTTTTATGTCTTTGCAATACTAATCTTTTAGCTTTAGTTATATTTACATTACCGCGGACAACATTTATAATAACTTCAAGTAAATCATCAATAACAAATGATGGAAAAGATTGTAAAATTGATATTCGTTTCGAATTTGGTGCCTTTATTAAAGCATTAAAATATGGTAAACTCCGTTCAAATTTCATTATTATTATTAATTTACGCGACGGATTGTTTATAATTTGATCCACTTCTTGATTTGTTTCTTAGTTTTTGTACTTTTTGTACTTTTTGATCCGCTTTTTGTTTTCTTTGTACGTTTTGTTTTCTTGGTAATTTTCTTCGAAACACTTGGAAGATTTTTAACAACTACTTTTTTAAATGACATGATTAATTTTATTTAGTTTTTAGTTTTGTTTATAAATCGTAACACCGTTTATATTAAAAATATCAGTTCTAATACGCATATCATCTGGACATTGTTGTGTAAAATCAAAAAATAAATATCCATGAGGAATTTTTGTCGCATCTTGGAATGAATCAATCAAAAATTTTCTATTATTTGGATAAGCTTGTCTTGCAAGAAAATCTATTATTGTTTGATCTCTAGGATTTTTGAAAATAATTAAATATTGGACATTTAAATTACGTGTTCTATGACTTCCACCTTGATGAAAAAGATTTTGTGTAATGAAAATAACTGTAACTCCGCAATGTCTACTGATTTTTGTAAATAAATTATTAAATCCTTTTCTTTATTTGCTTCCTGGTACAGATCATCGATAATAATAACATCACCTTGGCGTAATCTAGATGACCAATTTTTATCAAATCCTTTAATTATTGTCATTTTTAATTTACAGAAACTGTTTTGAGTTAATCCATGTTCTTCATCTGCACCTCGATGCCAATATATTTTATTAAATTTAGATTTAAACATGTTTGATTGTAATAAATTACATACAAATAAAGTTTTTCCGCTTCCACTAGGTCCTACTATTTGATATACTGCGTCATTTCTTAATTCCATTTTTTAATTAAATTATTTTATTTAATTTGTTTATAATTACAATAATTACAATGATCAGCAACATTAATTATAGAGGAAGATGTGTAGTAAATGGAATGAAGTTCCCATCAGGAAAACCTCAACATGTCGTGGACAGAAGTGGAAAATATCCAATTTTATTCTTCAAGAGCGGGAAATGTAGGATAATGGGATGTAAGAAACCATTACAGGAAGGCGATCTCAAATATCAAATTCAAGATTTACAAATCCAATCAATTACATTAACGTTAGATATGGGTACATGCGTTGATTTAAATGCATTGTCAAGGAAAACCGATAGTTACTACGAGCCTGAAATATTTCCAGCTTTACGTATTCTCAAGTATAACCCACTATGTGTAAATGTTTTTTCAAGTGGGAAAGTTGTTATATTAGGGATTAAAACATTTGATTATTTTAATCAAATTCAAGAAATTCAGAAATTCATTAAATCATTAACTATAAATATCACAACAAATGAAGAAATATTGGAATATTTATTAAGTTAATTAAATTAATTTAATTAATTGTGTTTAAATTAACTGAATATCTACAATAACAAAAATTCAAAAATGGATGACGATAAGCAAGCTTACATATTCCAGACTATATTAACAAAGATGGAAGAATTGTTCCCGAATATAAAGAACAGACTTTCGTATTGTGCTCCGGAACTATTAGCTTATAGAATCAAGCAATTAACGGGGATCAATATAGAAGAACTTATACGAAGACATTTCGAATCTGTCCAAGAATCGAGATTTAAATGCATAGACGATTGTGAAGTATGTATGGATCCGATGAAATTACCATGTCCGTTTAGATGTAGATGCTGCCAAGAATATAAGATGAAAGAAGTTGTTCATATTTTATTAGCAGAATTAAGAAGAGCTTATTACAAGCAAATATTGGATGAATAAATTTTATATCTTTACATTTGTTATTTGTTTGTGTTTTATGTGTCTAGTTCATTTTTATGTATTTGGTTGATATATTATTATTATTATTATTATTATTATTATTATTATTATTATTCCATTTAAATTTTCATTTGACTTTGAAAAATATTTCATTTTAATTATCTTAAAATTTTCCATCTAAAATTATCATTGAAAAATATTTCATAAAAATTTCCATTAAAAATTAACTTAAAAAATTATTCCATAAAAATTTCTATTAAAAATTACTTAAAAAATTATTTCATAAAAATTTTCATTAAAAAATTTCAATTCTCAAACACCTTCAACTTTTTGTTAATAAATTTTAAAATATTACTTTAATTTACTTATTACATTACTTTAATTTACTTATTTAAAAATTATTACTTTAATTTACTTATTTAAAAATTATTACTTATTTAAAATTTTTTACCATTGATTACTTAATTTAAAATTTAGACCTTAATTAACTTTAATTTAAAATTTAGACCTTAATTAACTTTAATTTAATTTTTTAGAACCTTAATTTACTTTAATTTAATTTTTTAGGACCATAATTTACTTTAATTTAATTTTTAGGACCATAATTTACTTTAATTTAATTTTTAGGACCATAATTTACTTTAATTTAATTTTTAGGACCATTATTTACTTTAATTGAAAAATTGGACCTTATTTTACTGTAATTGAAAAATTTTGACCATAATTTACTGTAATTCAAAAATTTTGACCATCATTTACTGTAATTTAATTTTTAGGACCATAATTTACTGTAATTCAAAAATTTTGACCATAATTTATTGTAATTTAATTTTTAGACCCATAATTTACTGTAATTTAAAAATTTTGACCATAATTTACTGTAATTTAATTTTTAGACCCATAATTTACTGTAATTTAAAAATTTTGACCATAATTTACTGTAATTTAATTTTTTTTAGAACCAAAATTTACTTTAATTTAATTTTTAGAACCATTATTTACTGTAATTTAAAAATTTTGACCATAATTTACTGTAATTTAATTTTTTAGGACCATTATTTACTTTAATTGAAAAAATTTACCACGTTTTTTTAGTGTAGACCACCTTTTTCTCAGGACCAAGGAGACCCACCTTAATTGAACTAGAAAAATCCATGCTTTTTTATTGATAGTCGAATTTTCTATTGAAAAAATTTTATTTGTATTGAAAATTCCAGGACCAAGGAGACCCACCTCACTATAGTCTGAAAAATCCTTGGCTTTTTTAGTGGTAGTCGGATTTTTGTATAGAAAAATTTTTTTTTGTATTGAAAATCCCAGGACCAAGGAGACCCCCTCACTATAGTGTGAATAATCCTTGGCTTTTTTATTGATAGTTGGATTTTTGTATTGAAAATATCCTGAGACCTTAATTTACCATGCTTTTTTATTGAAGACCGCCTTTTTCTATTGAAAAAAATATTTTGTATTGAAAATCCCATGACCATCGTTTTTGTATAGAAATTTTTTTTTGTATTGAAAATCCCATGACCATCGTTTTTGTATAGAAATTTTTTTTTTGTATTGAAAATCCCAGGACCATCGTTTTTGTATAGAAATTTTTTTTTTGTATTGAAAATCCCAGGACCATCGAGACCCCTTCACTATAGTCTGATAAAAAAAAATTTGGACCAAAAATCCCTGAAAGCAAAAAATGTGAGTTGCAACAATTGCGTAATAAAAAGTTGCAACAATTTTACCCCCCCCCCCGGGGGGGGGGGGGGGGGTAATTGTTGCAGTAAGCTAGTTTCTACCTACTTAAAATAATTCATTATTTTTTTATATGTACTAAATGGGTTTAATTACGAACTCAATATCTAACACTACTTGAATTATTTCAAGTATTTCAAAAAATGAATTTCTTTTTTATTTTTCAGCTGTTTAATAATAAAATGAGTTTCTTTTTTGTAATTATTTAATAACTAATTAATTTACCCTTTTATAAATGTGTATTAAATTAACAGCTAATATATACAATAAACAAAATAGTCTAAGCATGTACAGACTTCCATAAAATAAAATAATAAAATAAAGAACAGTCCAATACATAAAAATACTAAGATAAAGAACATTCCGAATAGATAATGAATTTTAGTTAACACCTAGATTGTTTATTCGATAGCACCGTAAATAATGAAATGAATTGTTAGTTGGGATAATATAGATTGTTTATTTGACTTGCTGGGTTGCTCTTAGGTTGTATTGAATTGGATTGTTGGGAATTTGATTGAAACATTGGAACTTTGTCTATTTTCTTTCCTCAGCGAATATATTAACCCTATATTTGTTCGGCCCCGTTCTATAGTATTTATTTAAGATAAATACGGGCCTTCCCTCGTCATCCAACACTATTATTGCATGCAGTTTTATATGTAGATTATTCGTGCAAAAAGTCGGATTAGAAAATTGATTGTTTTCGTGGCCGCACTGTGCTCACTACGACAATCCCTAATGTGTATGTAAGTCGACAATATACTATCGACGTATAATACTACAATACTACTATAATACTACAAAATTCAGTCAAACAGAGGAAGTTTATCGACTTAACTCTATGGCAGTTACCATGAAGTTGTGCGACCTCCGATGACAAAAAAAATATAGTATAGATAGGTGAATGCCAGGCAGTTGCATGCAATCGTCAAGGGCTGTGCAACAATAGTCACATCGCCGTCGAGATGGGCTGGGATAGTACAGGATCAGCGGGAAAGCAAGAGTAATCAGGGTCACACATAGAATAACTAGCTGCTGACAGATGTAATGGGAAATTAGACCTTAACCAAATGTACAAGTTCGGGCCAATCAACAGTAAGGATCACTCCGTAAATTATAAATTATAATAAAATAAATCGATATAATAAATGCTTGAGGTCCCCGCATATGGCTTATTGTTTCTATTTTTGCAGTGATCGAACTCCTCTATAAGATGCGGGAAGATCGGGAGAGAGCAAAGCGTCACCAAATTCAAGGACCGGTGCCGAGAATTAGAGGGAACCTGGTTCAGCCCCTGCGAAATGCAGAAACGAATGCAACTTATCCAACAGTTGCAATTGCAAGCCACGCAAGACCAGACGGAGATCCGAGCCCTCAGGTTACAAGTCCGCAAAATGGAGACGGAACTGCACCAGCAGGAACGAGATCGCGAAGTGGCCGAACGGATCCGCCACTACGGTGATGGAACTTGCGGAGCTATACCTACCTACAGCGTCAACAAGCCGAAATTAAAGAAAACTCTCCCCGGCTGGAATGCCCGGAACCGACCGAAAGCACTCGGTCAAGCGTCGCATGCAAAGACGGAGATAACTCGTTGCGTGGATGATACTCGTCCCACGGAAGCCAGGGTCGACCGAAAGTGTGATATTGCCTAGTCCATTAAGAAAATGACCCTTGTTGTAGATATCCGTGATGGTTTAGTTAAAATAACGTATCAAATCTGCAGTTATCTTAAATAGTTAGAATTGTTTTGACTATTCTTAAATATATTGTACTTTTGTTATTGTCCTACCGCTAAGTCAGAGGAGGCAGAACAGATTGACTCATGGATAAGGATGATTGTTACGCATGATAGGGTAAGCTGACACAGTAGGCGAATACAAGATACGATGCAAGTGATCGGTAGCATAATCTGATGACAGGGACCATGGAAAGCGGAAATAAATCTTTTAAAGGTAGTCCATGGACCCAAGGGAGTGCTTTCCAATTATAGAGCGGGAATTTCGCGCTCATTTTTTGCTGGCACTCACCCTCTTGACACATCACCAACGTTAATCACTCAATGGGTGTCAAGCGGTTTCAAAAACATTGTATTTTGGGTTACGCTAGAAACAGGACGACAAGGTAAAATTTTTGGTTACCTGTAACCCTGCAAATAATTCCGTATGAAACTGCCATAAAGAAAGAGAATACAGGAAAAATAAAGATAAAAAAATACTAACACAATAACCTAAAAAGTAATCTTTTTTGAATTGTATCATAATTCTTTTCAATAATTTTGATTTTTACTCCTCAAATATTGAACACGACAAATCAGAGTCTGTAGACTTTTTTTATTTATGTCCAAACTTGTTCATATCCTTTTTACTAAACCTTCAAAACTTCAAAAAAGAAAAACACTAGTCGGTTACTGATAATATATTTTATTAAATTCATTATATACAATCATTAAGTCCATAAAGACCTTTGTTAGCGATTAACAATTTAATCTTGGCTGATAGTATGAAATCAAAATCATTTCATTAAAGACGCTAAGATTTGAATTTTAAATCTTTAGTATTTCTATTACGTAATTAACTCTCAAACATTATATATACCTTATTCCCCCTCAGCATGTGTATAAATATGAAATTCTAACCAAAATAGACATTTTATAATCCAAATTTACCATAATACAAATTGATAAAAAACAACGAATAATAAAACAATTTGATTGGTTCATTGAGAGCTAAAAACAAAAGATATTATTTCACCAATTTATTATTAAAAATATTACATTTAACAAAATATCAAATTTATCAACAGTAATTTAGTCAAACTCAATTAATTATCAACTGCCATTTTCGTGACATCGCCACTTTCTACAGGAATTATTTTCCCTTTATCAGCATGCCCGATGCTTGGCATCTTTTTGCAAGGAGCTTCTATTATTAATTGACCATTGTCCAAAAGTTTAGAATTTATTTTATCTTCTTCAATTCCTTCAGGCAAGCTCAAAATCTCTTTAATGTATCTAGAACTTGATGAATAGTCGGATTTTGTTTCTTTCTTCGCTTCCAGATAAATTTCATTATTTTGATGACGCAATTTAATATCATCCGACTTAAAATCTTTTCCAACATTAACTATCATTCGCCATGTTCCACTTTCTTTATTTTCATCCGCAACAAATTCAACGCGCGGTTGATGACTTAATGCACCACCGAAATCAATCACATGATTCATTTGATCATTAAGACGACCGAGCTCACCCCAGATTCCATTCCAAGTATCCTCTCTGTTAATTTTAATTGGATTGACAGCAGAATCTTTATAAGGAGCTTTCAAAACAAGTAAACCTTCTTTAGTCATCGTAGATCGTAGATTTTCATTATCTACATTCTTCGGGATTTTGATGCATTTCTTAAATTCAGCAAAATCGTCTTCATTATTTACATGCTTAGCATGAACAATTATTTTAACTTCACCCTCTTCAGTTTTCTCTTCTTTGATTGCAATCTCATTGGGTTGATATCCGGTAATTGGAATAGAAGTTGACCACAAATTGTTTCTTCTTGGATGGATTACATGAGAATATTCTGGCCAATATAAAGAATTAAAAATCGGTTCGTCTAGAAATCGAAACATAATTTGTATTCAAATTCGCAAATAAAAAGAATTAAAAATGTAAATCACTTACGGTATTTTATACTATTTTTAAGACGTTAGAAAATTCTAGGTAAATCTATATAAAATATTATTGGCTATGGAATTCGAGTGAAAATTTAATTGATCATTTAAAACAAAATTAAATTCTAGAATGGTAATTTATTTTTATATTCATTAACTATGGTTTCTTTATTTTTATTTTAATATTGTATTAAATTAATGAAAAATAATGAATTCTAGTCTATAAAAGAAATGCTAAGAAATTTGGTAAAGGTCAATTATTTAAAAGATAGATTTATGATAAAAATTAAAGAAATCAGTAGTTGGGATTTATAATTATTATATTATTGTATTAATGTTTCCTACAAGTGTTGAATCAATTTGCGGTCCGAGGAAAGTAACTTACAGCAGATATCCGATGATAGAATAGCATCTTTTAAAGAAACCCATCAAATTCGGTAATGCATTGACTTACCTTCCAACATTTTATACCCCTCTTGATGGTTTGAACTGCTCGTTCAGCTCTGCGATCTGCCATTGGGAAGTATGGCGGAGATTCCATTTTACAGGCTCCTTGGTTCTTTAACCAAGACATCAATTCTTTTGATGTGAACTCCGGTGCATTATTCGTTACGACACATTCAGGGATACCGTATCGCGTAAACACTGTTCTCAGACATTTTATAATGCCGGATGTGGTCCTCTCTTTCGTTCTAAAGGCTTCGATCCAACCCGAACCTGAATCAACTATAATTTGAATGTTGCAAACCTCCTTGGCATATGCCCAGTCAATATGTACTCGTTCAAACATCTTAGCATCGGGCCATCGATGAACTGTTTTGATTGGATTTGGTCGGATTTTCGAGCACATTGAACAATTTTTTACAAATTTCTCAATGTCGTTTGTCATACCTGGCCACCATGCCACCGAGCTCACCATTCTGTAAGAAGTTTGCACTCCATTGTCTGTTTCCTTGTGGATTAAATTAAAAGCTTTTCACGAAGTCTCTCGGGAATGAACACTCTAGTGCCATTATTCAACATGTTGTTGTCGATTGTGAGACTTTTATAATTTTTTTTAAATTGTTCTTCAAATTGACTGCATTTGGACCATCTTCCACTTACCAATCGTTGCATAATTCCTTTCAACCGTTCATCAATCTCAAGTTCATTTATAATTTCTTTTGGATCTAAAACATTACAAAATGTGACGCTGTAAATTTGTGGCCCATTCATTGTGTCGAAATCAATATTTTCCTTGCTGCATCTTTAAATTTAAGTGTTGGATCTGTGCTCCCGGAATATATGTTATATCATAGTCGTATTTCAACAGTTGTATTGCCCATTTTGTTACTCGTGCTGAGACTTGTTCTGGGATTACCTTGTCACTTCCAAATAAATATTTAAACGGACATTAATCGGTCTGAATTAAGAATTTTCTTCTTAGAAGGAAATGACTCAACCTGGTTACAGACCATACAACAGCTAAGGCTTCTCTTTCTATGTTTGAATAATTACGTTCTGCTTGGCACAGAGTTAGGGAAACATAAATCACTGGGCAACCTTCTTGAGATAGAACTGCTACGACGGCGTTCAAGGATGCGTCTGTCGCCAGAGTCACTTCTTTTCAAGGGAGTACGGTTTCACTACCGGATGATCGGATAATTCCTTCTTTAGTTGGTCGAAACTTTCCTGACATTTCTTCGTCCAAACGAAAATACTATCTTTCTTTCTCAGGCTGTTCAAAGATGCAATTTTGTCCGAGTATTTGGGAATGAGTCTACCAAAATAATTTGTTAGTCCGATAAAGCTTTCTACTTTTTTCCTATATGTAGGAACAATGATGTCTTGCAATTTTCTTACTAATTTATTATCCGGCTGAATACCTCAACTAGATATATTGAACCCTAAAAATGTAATTTCATCGACGTATTCAAGTAGGTAGTTAGTGACTTACTGCAGCACGACCATCCGATGGGGTCCCCCAAGGGGGGTAAAAATTACTGCAGTAATTATTTTCTGCTTTTTTGATTACGCAATTGCTATAGTCATATGTTTTTCAATACAAATAAAGCTGCCTATAGAATAAAGGTCATTGCTATAGTAAGCCACTCATATTTTTTTCAATACAAATAGAAGGGGCCTATAGAAAAAAAGCCAGGATTTCTCGGATTATAGTGAGGACCTCTCGATAGAACCATAGAATTTCAATACAAAAAAGGGTTTACACTAAAAAGCATAGAATTTTCTGACTATATTTGGGGGGTCTCCTTGATCCTGGGATTTTCAATACAAAATCCGACTAACACTAAAAAAGCATAGATTTTTCTAATTAAATTAAGGTGAACAATGTACATATGTATATAGTAGGTAGATAATGATCCTCTAGGCCCTACCTCTTCCCCCAGTTAGAATGTAAAGGGCCACAGGGATTTTTCAGAAGATATTCTTTCGCTACAAAACCCTAAATATTTTTCTCATTAAAAAACCTAGAAATTATTTCTCGTTAAAAACCCTAAATATTTTGTACATTGTACATATACTAGTTATAATGATGTAATTCACATCAAATAATAATATATACATCATTTTATTGCTTTACAGAGAATCTTTTAATTCAGCGCATCAATGCGGCAAATAATATCAAATTATATTCTTTAAAAATATTGTTTGATAATTTTAAGGGAATATTGCGCCTTTATTTGATATCACAGAGCCGAAGCGATCACCTGTACTACCTGCCTTTTTGGGGCGGCTCTGCGCCCAGTCACAAAAAATACGCCAAACAAAGAAAACAACAAGATTTTAATAACGTTTAATAAATTTCTTACTGGTTTTAACTGCAAGTTTAATATCCTGTCTATGGCGCATTAACTACTACTTACTAAAGCTGACAATAATTTATTAATAACATGTGACATTAAATAAACTTTCCTAATTCAATTTAATACAAATAATCAACGAATTAACATTAATTAACACTAATGAAAAATTTTCTATTGACATGCGGGTTTCATTGAATATATTTATTGTCGTCGAGTTTTTATGCATTCTGCCTCCAAAATACGATGTAAGTAATTCTTTTACTTAGTTTGCAATGCTGTTTTCCTGGATATTTTCATCAGGTTTTGTCACTTAAGTTTATATTTAAAATCTCATCTTTTGATTTAGGAAAAATATGAGTTCTTGACAGTTTAAAAATGCAGGATTTAAAAATTTTTTTTTAACTGAATTTTAGGACCAACAAATTTATGGAATGAAATAAAAAATTTATATAATATCATTCGAATATGTTACTTATGAAATGTTAAGGGAAATGATTTATGCTAAAAGAATAAGTTGCTGATTTTAATAAAAAAAAAACTTTTTTAAAAAAAATTTAAAAAGCTATATTTTGCAATTAATTAATTTCATTGAAAGTTTGCCTATTTGTTTCAAATTAATTTTTTTTTATTTGTTAATTAATTTTATTACTGATATTTGACGAAATCAAACCCGTTGAAAACGAGATCCGACTCTATCAAATATAATTATTTTATAAAAATACAAAACTGTTTATAAGTTTCAGCAAATGAAAAAGTTAATTAAAAATTAATTAAACTTTGAATTTTAGACTTTGGGAACTATTGAAATAGAATTCAGATTACAAACTGAGGAATCTTACGGAATTGAAATATCTTTACGCTCCACAATATATTCGTTTATTCACAATGAGTAAGACTTAACATTTATTAATTAAAATTATTGAAATAGACCTTTTTATTGCTCATTAAAATCTAGTAGCTAATGTTAATAATTACTATTTTCTCGCGAATGAGTTTGAGTAAGACAGGCGAATAAATAAAGTTCATAAAAATAAGATCATCGTATATATATATATTATTTAGGGAAAGTGACCCCGAGGTACAAATAGAGCCATAATTCCTTCATTTACACCAAGTTTCACCCGTTTCAGTTTGCGTCAATTTTTTTAATTTAAAATTTTAATTTACAACATTAAATTTAGTTAATATTCAGTGGTAGATCAAGTCAAGTGAAGCCCCAAGGGGTTAACATTGTGGAGCTCTCAAACTCAAGGCAGAAAAAAATTTCAAAAATCTCTTATTAAGCTATTTAAAAAAGGAAACGTAATCAAAAATTTCATACCATATAAATTCACACTAAATAAATTTATTAAAAAAACATATTTTTAACATGTTTTCGCCTTACTTTATTTCTTGCAAATCCGTCAATTATTTTAGCAATGTCAATTCGGTTAAAAATTTTCTGCTCCTTATACAGAATGTCCATATTATTTAATTATTTTTTCCCATATTACTTTTTAAATATTTTTTTAAGATCTTTCTCCTGACACAACCACTATAAGGGAATTGCTGAAAAAAAATTCAATGATATATTGGGGTTAGTTGTCGGTCGTTTATTAAATCAATAACTACTATGTGACTCCGAGCGTGTTTTATTCAACAACAATAACGAATTCCAAACAATATAACTTTATTGAATACCACAAATTGTTATAAGGATTACAATAACATCAATTACTCAATGCAGCTCAAACGTAACCAGGTCTTTATTACAACCATTCGGTAGGAATAGCACTTTGGGAACACTTAAATTATACGACCACCAAACTGCTTCTAGTGGCTTGATCCAGTTGCTTTCCTGCCTCGACTTAGGACTTTAAATATTTCTGCTTGTTAATTTGATTATTACTGGCTTATTGATTTAATGATTATATTCCCTTTTCTATTTCTCTTTGGCTGTTTCGTTTTAACTTTTATTAAATACAGTTTCGATTTCACTTCTTCTCTAAATATTCCGTCTTATATTATCTTCTATCTAATTCTGCTTCTTCAAATAAATCTTCTTCTGTCTTTTGCAATTAGTGTCTTTCCTTTATATTTTGCCATTTCCTGAGACATCGATAATCATCTTGCTTTCCATCATATTCCTTTGGACATTCCTAATTCCCACATTATCTCTGATATCTGTCAAGATATATGACTTTATATCATTTCTTTTTTTATTTTTATGACTGTTCCGGTGATTTCACTATCTCGTGTAAATTCTTAAGATAAGGGATTTCTATTCCCAAATTGTTTTTGTCTTAATTTTCATATGACCTCACGTTTCATTATTCGATTTCAATGATTTTTGCTATATCTTTTTTGTTTTCCAATTTTGTCGTTTAATTAGTTTTTTTCCGAATTTGAGAGCATGACATCATTTGTTGTAGCCATTTTCCCCGATCGTTTTTATTCATTTTGGAACATTATTAATTTTTTTGTGATTCAGGTATCCTCAACAAATATTTCAACATTTGGAAATATGCTAGACATTTCTTTGGCGGCTCGATAAATGTGTGGTTTTTATGTGTCCTTTTTTACTCTTAGAAGTTATTAAATTATCAAATTCATCTTCAAAATTCAAACATGAATGGCCTTTTTGTAAATATCCTTCCACTTTTTTATCGCGTTCTTTTTTTTCTATTGATAAATCCCAATAACAAATATTGGACAAGCCTCTACCAACAACTTCATTAGTCTTATTTTCTTGAGATAGTTCTGTCTTGGTGTTATCACATATGACATTAAATGAATTGACTATGGAATTTTCTATTTTTCTCCATATGAGTGATGTGCTATTATAGTGCACAGGGATGCGCTTACTTCTTACAATCAACGAATATTGAGTGATAAAAGAAATCGTATGTTGGGCTATGGTGGAAGCTGTGCAAAGAGTATAGCTTTAATTTACTCATAACCCACAACAATTAACGTCGCAAACCGAGTCTCAAAGTAATAATAAATAAATAGATAATTCCCGATAAATTTATATGCGGTTTCAATGCCCCGTCCAAACAGACATTATGATGAAGGAGCCCTACATTAATTCTACATAATAATTATAAATGATTTTTTTTGATTATCTTGATAAAGTCGTGTGAATGATCAATTGATATAATTTATTTATTATAATAAAATTTATTTATTAAAAACGTTAATAAAATAACGCTCAGGTCATATAAGAGCTTCCGTAAGGTAGTGCGTAATCTACAGTCAGGTGAGAATTCTTAAACAGCCCAAAAATATAATATTAATATTAATCCCAATAATTAAATCTATATTAATTATAATTTAAATTAATAAGAAATTCCTAACTGTTTTATTTGTGTTTTGGTGTACCTCAAATGGTTACAAATAAACTGGTCGTCCTAATTTTAAAACAATGATATTTTATTCGATATTTAATAAAAACATAGTTATAAATTATATATAATTGATAGGCACAAGCCATTGTATAACGAAATTAACAGAATGATATTAAACGGTGAAGCATTCAAAAGGACTATCCAATTTGATATTGATGATATAGTAAGTAATTTATAATTTTTTTAAATTAATTTTTAATTAAGTTTGATTTGTATACCAGTTATCTTTCAAAAACATGTTTGTAATGTAAGGCTTGAAAATTTGAGGTTTTCGTAACCCTTAACGGCTCAATGATATATTTCAAAAGACCACCATTACATTAGGGGTCGGCAACATTTTGGCAATGTGGAGTCGGATTGCGTTTTTTGAGAGAGTGCCGGGTCTGGGGGGGGTTCTTAAAAATATTATAAGAAAAAGTTTATCAAAAAGCATTTCTTCAAATTGCTTAAAATCAATAAAATAATGAAGATTCTTAAAAATATTTTAGTTCTACATATAAGCAAGTAAGTTGACAAGAAACAATATATTTTAAAAATCTTTTGTATTCAAAATTCCAAAATTTGAATAATTAATGGGAAGCTTGATGTTCTTTGTCACCTGAAAGCTTCTCCATATTGGGTGTCAGACCTGTCGATGCCAACATCAAAACACTATTCAAATTGTTATCGGTTAACCTCGTTCTCAAATTGATTTTAGTATATTTTTACTTTTGGAAATAATTGCACACATCTTTATTTTCATTAAACGGTAAAGCAAATTTTAATCGGTAAAAATGTTAAAATAACCAAATCCGTATTATCTTCAAGACTGTCTAGGCTGAAGTTTAAATCCCACACGAGTAGCAAGGGTCATCCAACCTTTACCCATGACATGACAATGTTGTATAATTGAAAATTGCACATTAAAAGCCTCCTACTCCATTCCAAAACAATCAGACTGCCGCTAAACTCAACATTTTAAAATAATTTTTGATAGGTTTTTATTAATATTTAAACCTCAAGTAAACTTACCTTTGATAAGAATTATCGTATAACCATTTTTACGTAGAAGTCTTTTGCAGTAAGAAAACCACAGTACAGTTTGCTGTTGAATTTAACCTTATTTAGGATCCACCCTAAGTTAACCGACCTTCGTGTTACTGAAACATGGTTTTTATCAAGTGCATTTTTCTATTGTATTTTGCAAAAGGGAATAAGTAAATACCTCTTCTTTTTCTGAACTTTCCTTTATAATTTTTATGAATTTATTGTGTATACATATTTGAATTTTCAATTGTGATGCGCTTCTGAATATTCAAAATCCCTTTATTAAAATATTATTTCATGTTTTTTCATTATGACAAAATACCAAAAATTAATGTTAATAATAGATGTTACAAGACGGGTTTAAAATTACTAGACAAATACTTGCTTCCGAAACTTTGTTTACAAAAATCAAAGTCCATCCATCGACATTCAACTCGCATAGAGCCAGAATTGCTCTCTTTTCTTATCGTTTAACTTTTTATTAAATTAAAGCGACTGGTTAGCGATTGGTTAATCAATTTGTTGGGTTGTATAGATTGGTGTAAAATGATGTTCGAGTGCAAAGAAATCTTTGTGCAAAATAGTAAAAAGCATAATGTAACAACATTTAAAATACAATAATAATTGAAGTGGGAAATTTAATTAAAAATGAATGTTTTTCGGATATGAGTGGATCGAAAATGATGAGATGAACATGAATATAGAATTATAAAGGAATTATAAGAACCAGATGATAAAAGTTGAGAACAAGCAATATCTTTTGAAATTTTTATAGAATCCGGTCCGATTCGTTAAAATATTATACTTGAGACGGTCTCTCATAAGGTTACCTGTTCTTAGAATCAAGTTAATGTTTTGAGGAAAACATGAGTTAAATCGACTGTTTCTTCTTTTATCTGATAGAGCTTGAACCTGAGAAAGCTCAATGCAAATGATTCATATGATCTGTGTTTTCATAAAATTATACAATATGTTAAAACAATTCTGATCTACAAATTTATTTATAACGCGATTTTTCTCTCATTCTCTCAGTCTTCGGTTTATTGTTGAACTTATTTGGTAACTTCTTCGGTGATTTTAAAAGCATGCTCGTTTTTTTGATTTGAGAATAAAGGATTTAAGAAAAAGAGCTACATAAATAAATATGTACAGTGTACACCTATCCCCCGTTTAGCACGGTACTCATTTAACACGTTTTCGATCTTACACAGTTTCTAAATAAATTTTTTCCCGAAAATGGTTAATTTTGACCTCATGCGAATTTATATTTTTAAGTAATATTTAAGTTTTATACATATTATTATCACTTAAAAAATGTATACTATGTATGTATTTTGATAAAAATACAAAAAATGGGATTTCTTCTTTTAATATTCAAATTTTGTCATTAACTACACACATTTTAAACTCTAATTTTCATAATTAACTCATACGTAAAGTTATTCTAAGCAAGTAAATAAGAATTTTTCGTGTAACATTTTTTGATTTTTTTTAGAGTTTTAGTTTTACCGTAGAAAAAGAAAAAATTATCAAAACAGAGATGAAGAGAAAAGTTATATCTTTAGAAACGAAAATTGAAATTTTGGACCGTCTACGTAATAAAGAAAGAATAGTAGATGTTGCCAAATTTTATTCTATGAATGAAGCTAAATAAGAACAATAAGAAAAAACGGAAACTCGATTAGATAAAGTGTAGCAGCCGGACTGTCTACGAGTATGAGCACAACTTCATACGTACTAAATGTTGATTTGGAAAATATGGAAAAGGCTTTAGTGATATGGATAGAAGACCAAAGTCAAAAACGGATTCCAATTGATACCAATTTCATAAAGCACAAAGCCTTGAAAATTTATGAAAAAATTCAGAATCAGTTGTCGTCTACTTCTGCGAACAAGACGCATTTTCATGCAACTCCTGGTTGGTTCGAACGGTTTTAGCAAAGACATTCTTTGCGTAATCTAAAATTATAAGGTTAACAAGCATCTGCTAATATAGAAGCAGCACAACATTATCCACAAGAATTTGCTGAAATTACAGTTCCGATCAGGTTTTTAATGCTTATTAATCTGGGTTATTTTGGGAAAAAATGCCACAGAGGACATTTTTAGCTTAATATAAAAAATCACCTAGCGGCTATAAGGCAGCAAAAGATCGTATAACTATTCTTTTTTGTATCAATGCTTCTGGAGAAATAGATTTTTTATCTAGAAATAGATTTTTATGTTATTTTTCATTTTAGAAATAAATTAGATTATCTTTATGTTTTTTATGATTGAACTGTTTTTTTATTTTTCATTAAATATGTTTGTGATTCATATTTTATTTTCAATAATGACTGAAAAAGCCTGTTTATAATGGTTTTCGTTTTACACGGTATTTCTATACAAAAAATGGATTTTCGAGTAACACGGTTTTATAAAGAACCAACCTTCCGTGTAAAACGGGGGATATGTGTATTTACTTTTATTTAATTTATATTCAATTTAACCTGTAAATATTTTTATATACTAATAATAATAAATAAATTTTATAGTAAACTAAAATAAAATTTTTATTTACAGTCAACCATCTTTTACTATGAAGGCACTTTGATTATATCCAAGAATTACAAAAATGAAAGTCTTTACCATTTTCGCAGACAGACTTTTCAATATATTTTAAGAAACAACTTAAATGTAACGAAAAATTCGGCTATATACGTTTCGAAATCTATCTACAGTAACAGTTTTAAAAAGTTCGAAAAAAATAATTAATTAATTAATTTAAAATTTTTATTCAGGAATCTTGATGTTCTTTTTACAGGAAAATGCAAACCAAACTACTATCCTCAATTTATTTGTACTAAATTTTGTAAAAGAGATCATCATTCTGTTTGCAATATAAACGGGAAAATAATCTGCCATAAAGGTATATTAATTAATTAATTTAATAAAAGCACTGTTATTGAGGCTTAAAATAATAAAATAATTATACCAATAATTAAAATGAATAAATAAATGTGAAAGGGAATGTCGCTGTAGACCTTTGTGAAGGAAGGTGAAAGAAAATTAAAATATTAAGGAATTTAAAAATATAGAATTAATTAAACTATAAATAAAAGGTAAATTATAAAATAAAATTTTCTTATCTAAAGAGTTTGTCTAAAATAATGAAGCCGATGATAGTAAAACCAATCAATTCTTCATACTGCAGCTGATATATCCTAAGTTTAGATAGATCCAATATAGTTCTGTATATACAACTCGGACTATCTAAACACACTGCACCTCGTTTAAAAAAACTACAATCAATTCTGAATATTTTCCTAAGCGTTGGTTTCGAAGCATATTGAATTCATTTTTAAAAGGCCTACTTCTTACAATTCACATACACAGGTGTCAATTCTGAATTAAAATATTCTAACAGCACCAAGCGATACACAGTAAAATTAAAAATTAAAAAAATAACAAGAAAAAATAAAACAAAGTTAATTAATAAGCATCAAGTAGAGCATGAAAATGACATATAAAATTAAATTTGAAAATTAGGATTTAAATCTTAGAAATTTATCAATAATAAGAAATAGAATAGAAGTATAGTTTTTAGATTTGTAAGCCCCCATCCCCTGGCGTTGCCATCCTCCTACGCACAAGTTCCAAAACGTGGCTTTGCCAATTCTCTACTATAAAGCTATAAAATTAAAAAACTAAAAAACTGTAAAACTATAATAAATATTCAAAAAGTTAATCCAAATATATTATGAATAAGTGAAATACTTTAAATCAAAATTAAAATTGTAACGAGTTTTATTTTAAATCTACTAAATTAAAAACTACAATCATCAAATCATTCATGAGTTAAAAACAATAAAGTGATAATATATAAGCCTTTTGCTGCGAATAATATATTTAATGAAAAAATGTTCGACTATAAGATAGTCCTTGTCAATCTCCTTTTTATTATCACTTTATTGTTTTTAATAATAAATGCTGCTACCAAGAAATCATCAATTTATATGCTATTTTTGTTTAACGGTTTATGTCACATTTGTATAATTGGTAATTTTATGGGCATTTGGTCAATGTTTAAAATTTATAATTATAATTTTGATCCAGCATTTTTATTTTAGTTTTATTTTCAGAATTATGCTACCATGTTTCCACCAAATATAAAATACTCTGACAAAATTTTATGAATAATAAATAATTATGTTTACATTAAATGAAAATTGATGTCTCCCCGTCAAGAATTGCACAGATTCTCTGCAAATGAATGTTCTATCAAAGACCAAAAAACATGTAACTAAGGATTTTACACATAATTCGACAACACACTCTGATCTAACAATTTGTTTATATAATTTGTAATTGTTTTAGTTAGGAAATAAAATGCAACATAAATACAGAAATTTTACACAAATGTAAGTAATAATTATTCTCATTAAATTCGATTGTGGTTTTTCATATGATAATCAGTGACGTTTCAAGGATATTGTACACCCGGTCTCAAACTACACAGATGACCCATACTGGTCTTTAGGGGTGTAACTTCAAATTTTGAGCCCCATGCAAGATTTTCAAAATGCACCCCATACAGCCAATGACAATTTGATAGACAATAATTTTATATTTTTATATTATAAAAAACTATTTTATTAATTTATTTAAAGAAACTTTTTAAATAAATATCAACAATGACGGCCGACGAAAACTTGACAATGAGACTAATGAGGTCGGCATAGATAAAAGATGGGAATTGAAACCGATTGAGTGAATTAACTGCAAATTCCCACATCATCTGGCGATTATCGAGTCTGAGTTACTGCTCACTAGCCTAAAACAAAGCCTAAAAAATATTCTACGCCATCTGTCTGTCTGTAAGATTTATTGATTTTACAAGGATTGTAAGGAGTTTCGGTTTCCGGCTTTCTGCTGTGCATTTATTAATTACAATATTTCATTTTTTCATTCTTGAAAATGGTGTCCCTTTTGCTGCCTCTCCCGCACGCTACTGCTTGTCTTTTCAATAACTTTCATATACATTAAATTTCAGTATGAATTAAAATTATGATAAATAAAATTCAAAATCACAATTTAGAATAATTACCTTCTGTAACATTCTAAATAATATTTAATTTTATAAAATTGTAATCATGATATTTTAAATAGAAAAAACAATGATTATAAAGTGTATATTTATTACAGTTTACAAATTCTTATCAATAGATTTTCCTTGATTTCATCGTAGCAAATTTGTCAATGAATTCATCAAAATTAATCTTCTCAACATCGTGTCGATATATTTTGTTGAAGACGGTTGACAATACTTTTCCTGGCACACGTAATTTCTTCGTTGGCTGTAAGTTCGGTGTCAATTTCGCGTTCTACAGACATCCCTTTGTGTTGCCTTATTCTTTCAATTTCAATACCCTAGTTCTTGCTTCAAGGATTCAAGATTAGCAGCTGCTTCTCTAAAATTCATCGTAGAGTTCTGCAACCATGTCTGGATTCGGCCAATTTTGCCAAGACTAGGGTTAGTGTATATGTATTTATAACGCATTAAAACAAATTGAAGCCAAACAATAGTGTTGTGTAGAAAAATATAGTAACGTTTATGATAGTCTAAAATATAACAAACAAAATTACTGAAAATATTGAAAAATGTTTTTCTTTCCGTTCACTCAAATGGGCAATATATAAAGCATGGGCAATACAATGAACATGGTACACTTGAGGGTTCATGATCATTCTATTAAGTCAATGGTTTTTATGATCGGTTCCCAATCATTATATGAAATATTATTGCATTTTCTTTGTTATATTAGGATATTATTTATCAACAATCTCACAAAGCTGTGAAAAGATTGAAAATCCAAAAACTATCACTCCAGTCAAAATGATGACGAAAAAAAATCCAAAACTGTGTGAAAAAAATAAAGGTAAAAAACGAAATTAATTTTGAATTTCATATATTTTTAGTGAATCAAATAAATGTCGAAAAATTCATCTGTGAATTGGACATTTGTCATAATATCACTCGATGTTCCCCACTTGACCCCCAGGATGAAAACTATTCAATTAAAAACTCAAATTTTATATATTTCCGGGTTTGATTTTGACTTATTTATTAATTTATTTTGTTTTAATTGATAATTTCATTATATATAAAACATTTGAATGCTTTTAACATTTTGCCTGGACGAACTTATCCAATAGATACATTGCCCAGGGTCTACAAAACAAGATTAAATATATAATTANTATATATATATATATATATATATATATATATATACATTATTTTATGAAAAAAACATGGACTGAAAATCAAAATCATTTTCTTTATGGTCCCCACTTTAATTTGATTTCTTTGATCAACCGAAATAATTACTACCTGTTGTTAGTGTTCAAATTAAATTGACTAAATCAATTCCATCACTTAGTTGTACTAAATGGAATCAAAAATGGTATTATTAGATGAAAAATTAATGGTTAGAAAAGTTCGTGTTAGACCATCATTTTTAGCTGGTCATCAAATCGGTCTCTCAGCAAAAAATGCAATTTATCCTTTAAGAAGCAAAGAAGTTGTTGAATTTTCATTACTAAGAGATTCTTCCTCTTTTTTATAAAAAGCAAATATTTGGTGATAGACGTTTACCTAATTTTATTCTTGTTGAATTCCAATCTAGTAAAAGATTTAGTGGATCATTTTCAGAAACATTTTCATTATTTGATCACTTTAATGTCAAGTCAATAATTTTAAGTAAAGGAAGTGATTATCGTGAAAAGTATAGTCAGGATTTTGAGAACAATGATTATAGTACAAGTTATATACAATTAATTGTTAGAAATATGGGATATCTTAATAAAAATATGAATTGTGGTATCAGTAAGTCAGACTTTAAGAACAAGTATCCATTCTTTACATTTGTATTGGCACCTGATTGCTCTTTTCATCAAAGTCAGTTACCTCAAAGCGGAAATTTACTACTTGATATTAAATTTGTATCATCACTTACTGAAGCTGTTTCCGTAATTGTATATAGAGGTTTTGAAAAAGAAATTCAAATTACATCTATCCGTACAGTATTGGTTTGATCAAACCATACTATAAACCAAATACAGAAATATTATTTGTCAATTATGAAGTAAGAAATTTAATTAATTATTTAACTTTATTAATAGTAGTTCTATTCAGATACAAATTATCGGAAGAAATTTATTAAGATCAGAATTTCTTCGAGTTTTACTTTTGGATAAAATTCTTTATTCTGTTGTGAACAAACCTTTGATTGTAATTACTGAATCATCTAATCTCAATGGTGAACATTGGCCTGTAATTTACGTGAAACCTAACAAAATATGTGTATTTGATCCTATAGGATTTTATTAGCCTCCTTTATTAATTAACAAACAACAATCAATGTCTATGCGAATCGAATACAACCGAATTCGATATCAAAATCAAATGAGTAAAATATGTTGGCAACGCTGTTTGGCTTGGCTAAAGTCAATGAAGAAACTATAAATATATTGTTTGAATAAAATTTAGAAAAGACTCTTTCTTTTTAGAAATAACTAATTGTAAATGGTTAAAGATGAACTTTTGGACACTTCGAATTATTGTACTGATCACCCTCTTTATTCTAAAAATCTTGACTCTGTTATATGCAAATTTAAAGATGAGAGTAAGG